>JAGJRP010000080.1:0-93848 GCA_022832235.1 Lepidurus couesii | reverse complement strand
GTACATCGATAAGCTTACCGGTATCCGCACTACAGCCAGCAACGTTCGGTTCTATAATGCAAAATTGTTTGGTAATTAGTATGTTCTGAAAGGGATGAGTTTTTAAGACCTTTACCTGGTTCAGAGCAGCCAATAGTGTAGGGATCACCCTTCATGCCTACCGGACAATAGCACCTAGGGATGTGGTTCATAACGTTACATTGGGCGTTGACGCCGCAGGCCTCGAATTTGCAAGGATCTTGGCACTCTTGATTGATGCAAGCATGTGTTGTATTGCAATCCCTATTGCCGCGACAGCCAGCTAATGAAAACGAAAAAGATCGTTACAGCGAGAATGGTTAAGAATAAGGCAATCTTTACCCAAGAAACAGTCGACGAGTGGGTCTCCGGTCATGCCCGCAGGGCACGAGCATACAGGTCGGTGTTGAATCACTCGACACAACGAGTTACGAGAACAGACTTCGTCCAAGCATGGGTCCGTACATTTCTGGCTCAGACAAGCCTTGTTTGCGGCACATTGGTCATCTCGGGTACACTCTGGTTGCACGACTGGTAAAACAAAAACAAGTATTAAGTAATCGTGACCAACTTCTGAATAATAGACTAGTTGATCAGAAATAACAGACTATTTTAATTTCTGTTAAATCAGTATAAACCAATAAGACAAACGAAAAAGGTAGTAGTTGTTTTTTACCTCAAAACGGTTTGATTGATTTATAGAATAAAAAGAAAATTGGAAAACTTACCGACTGGCTCAACCGAACAGTTCGTGAAAGGATCTCCTCGGTATCCATCGCGACACTTGCAAGACGGAATGTGGTTAATAACGCGACATTCAGCATTAATTCCGCAGGACCCTGGACAAGGATCAAGGCATTTGCCGGGGTTACCAATGCAAGCGAGGGTGTTGGCACACTCTCCAGATGTTGTACATTCCGGTCGGCATTGTGAATACCTATCGATAAGCCAGATACATATTTAGTTAGAGCACTGGAAACGATATTGCACTTGAAGAACCTCATATTACATCAATGCAAAGTTTTCGAGCCGAAAAACACTGAAAAAAACTTACGGGTCGCCAAAGAGTCCAGCCATGCAAACGCACTTGGCCCTGTTTCCATCAGCAACGCAATCAGCGTTCAAACCACAAAGAACTGCCCTGCAAGGGTTGAACGGTTCCTCGATGGTAGGTTCCGTCACTATGGCTATGGGGTTACAACCCGTAAATGCATTGCCCGTATGCCCGGGTTTGCAGGAGCAAACAGCTATATGGTTTACAACGCGACATTGGCTGCCTTCGCCGCAGGCCTCGGTACAAGGATCGGCGCAGCGACGGTTAAGGCAAGCTTGATTGGGTCCGCACTACGCAGCAAAAAAAAATAAAAAAATCCATGAATAATTTCTGAACTTTGTGAAAGAATAAATCTTCTCTACCTCTGAATTAATGACACATTCTGGGCGACAGGATCTGTAAGGATCGCCGATGTAATCAGGAGGACATTCACATATGAATTCGTTGTCGTTCCGTTCGCGGCAAATGGCGCCTTGTCCGCAGGGATTCGGGTCACAAATGGGACGATCTTCTTTTTCGTCGATAACTGGTTGTTGAACTGGACGATTTAAAAATAATAATATTAGATTTCGAAGCGATCATGTGCGTAGTTTAAAGCCAAATCGAAATAACCCAACATACACCCGTAAAAAAAACATTTAAATTCCAAAACTTCCCACCGACTACCACCCAACTACGAGGAAACTACACGTACTTGAAATGGGAGTACATGCGCTGTAGGGATCACCGCTAAAACCACGTTCGCAGCTACAAACCGGGTTATGACCCACGACTCGACATTGACTGTTTTCGCCGCACGCTCCAGCGCAAGGATTGACGCAGCGATTGGCCGTACAAGTCAAGGACGACGCGCAATCCGACGCTACTATGCACTGGGGCCTGCATTCAGGGGGTGAGCCCATCATGTTGGGAAGGCATGTGCATTTGGGTCGTTCTCCAACCTCGCTACATGAAGCGAACTGACCGCAAATGGATGGCGTGCACACCGGGGCCGGGGTTGGACGGGGTACTACTTCCGTGACTACTATAACTACGCAACATACAACCCCTCAGTTAGTTTGTGTGCCACAAATCACTACGTTTTTGGTGCAACTTGCACGCTAAACTACGTTTGTTAGTAAAGGACTTGCCCGTCCAACATAAAAGCCTTTTAGCTTCCCAACCGAATTGCTTGCTGTTTAAGGTTAATTCTTTACATAATTAGTTGTAAAGGTGTTAAATACTTAAGGCGAAAACTTTCGAATAAAAACTGCTGGCAATTCGGTTGGGAAGGAGTGATAAGCGAATTTCTACCTTCTCCTAAGGCAATAAGTAAGCCCATTTGAATTAAGCAATCGAAAAGCTTACTTGGTGTACAGCGAACGGTAGCATCGCCTTGGAATCCGTCTCGGCAACTGCAACGCGGTCGGTGGTTGACGACGAGGCACTCGGCGTCAATACCGCAGGAATCCGCGCAAGGATTTTTGCAGCGTTGGTTGATGCAAGCTTGCGTAGAAGGACATTGGTTGTTCAAAACGCATTCTGGACGACAATCCGGCGCGGAACCCATATAATTTTGTAGGCAAGTACAAGCTGGACGGCCTCCCACATCCCTACAGACGGAATTGGGACCACAAGGTGAAGGAAGGCAAGGGTCTTCCACTACGGCCGGCTCGGTGGTAAGTTGGATTACGGGCAAAGGTCTACAGACCGAGTATGGGTCTCCAGTGTAGCCCTCGATACAAGAGCAAACGGGGGAGTGGCCAGAAACCCGGCAACGGGTGTTTTCCCCACAGACTTGGAGCCCACACGGATCTGTGCAGACGTTGTTAACGCAGGAGCTGCGATCGCGAGGGCAATCGCTATTAACCGTACATTCTGGGCGACAGTTGGTCATAGGATCGCCTACATAAGTTTCGGGACAGCGACAGAATGCAGCACCATTTCTGTCCAGACACTGTGCATTTGTACCGCACGTAATAAGTTGGCAAGGTGTGGGTCTGTCTGTTGAGGACGGGTTCACTTGGGGGACTGAAATGACAAAGAAAAGAATAAACATCGAATACAATTTGGCGCTTTTAATTAAAACCATAGAAGGCAAAGCCGAAACACGGAGGAATAAACTTACCAACAGCGATTGGACGACATTCAGTGAAGGCATCACCATTGTAGCCATCGCGACAAGAACAAACCGCGCGATGTCCCAAAACTCTGCAGTTGGCGTTTGGTCCACATGTTCCTTCACAAGGATCTTTGCAAAATTGATTGATGCAAGCTGACGTAGAGGAGCAATCCTCGTGACTGATACATTCTGGACGGCATTCTGGCGACACACCAATCATGCCTGGTTGACACGCGCAGACTGGCTGACTTCCAGATACCTGGCAAACCGAGTTGGGACCACATGGACTGGGAATGCATGCGGTTGGAGGCTTTGTATCGACATTAGGTACTACGACGGCTTCCGTTGGTACTGATGGACATGAAAAAAAATGGGTTAAAACTAAGAAACCATTTCAGATTAGATTAGACTTACGGGTACACCCGTTGAAGGGATCTCCTAGAAATCCTTCAGGACACTTGCAAATACCCAAATGGTTCCGGACGATACATTCGGCACCAGGACCACAGAGATCTGTACAAGGATTAACGCATTTCTGCACATCCATTTTGCAGGCTTTGGTTTGGTCGCATTCGTTGTTGGAAATACACTCTGGTCTACAATTAGGGGCGTTGCCAAGGTATCCAGGTAGACACGTGCACGCTGCACGCTCGCCTACTTCTCTGCAGTTGCTGTAGGGGCCACAAGGGGTTGGATCGCAAGGATTTTCTGAAACATTGGGTTCCGGACCTATTTCCGGATGAACAAGGGTGAATTAGCAACCAATAACTTCGGTTTCTTTGGACAGAAACAAGTTCTGCACACAAAGTAAGCACGTACCGTCCATGTAGGACGTGTACGGTATAGAAGTATAATATAGAAGACTCCTTACCTGGGATCGGAGCTATTGGGCGACAGGCAGAGCCGTAAGGATCTCCACCAAAACCAGCTTTGCAGGTGCAGATTGGCAAGTGAGAGGAAACACTGCACTCTGCATTCTCTCCGCACGACAAGGGACAGGGATTGATGCAGATGTTCTTTACACAACTTCGATCACGTGGGCAGTCGTTGTTCACGATACATTCTGGGCGACAGCTGGTATGAGGATCGCCGATATAATTCTCTGGGCAAAAGCAAGCAGCTGCACCGTTCTTGTCCTTGCAAACTGCGTTGGTGCCACACGGTGAAGGGTCACAAGGGGGGAGCACAACAGAAGGTTGTGGATCTGTACAAAGGTTTGAAATCAAAGATCATGCTGAAAAAAGGGATAAACGAGCGCTAACTTACCCGTAGGAACAACGGGAATGGCCGTGCACCCAACAAACGCGTTTCCATCATATCCTTCTCGACACTGGCATACTGGATTGTGGTTAACGACGCGGCATTCCGCGTTGGATCCGCATACTCCCGCACAAGGGTCCTTGCAGAGCTGGTTCACGCAAGCTTCTGAGGAAGGGCAATCTTCGTGTCGGAGGCATTCCGGATGGCAATCAGGAGCGGTCCCAATCATGCCTTGCTGACAAGTACAGACAGGTCGCGTGCCAGAAACTTGGCAAACTGAGTTGGGTCCGCATGGGCTAGGAATGCACACGTTGGGAGTGGGTTTTGGGGTTGTTGAAGGGGCTTCTACGGCCTCTGCAATAGTTCATAAGTATGTTACGAAAACTTTACAATATGTACGAGGCAGAACAGGTTTCTACTCACGTGTACACTTGTCAAAAGGATCTCCGAAGAAGCCTTCAGCACAACGACAGACTGCTTGGTGGTTACGGACGGTACATTCAGCGCCAGGACCGCAGATGCCTTTGCAGGGATCGACGCATTTTTGGGTTTGTCTATCGCAAGCCTTGGTTGGGTCACATTCATTGTTGGACACGCACTCTGGGCGACATGAAGGAGCATTTCCTAGATATCCGGGCTGACAAGTACAAGCGGCGCGGTTACCAACTGGCCTGCAATCACTGTACGGACCGCATGGGCTAGGATCGCAGGGCGTGTCTGGCTCTTCGACTGACGGACCTATCAGACGAGAGAGGTTATTGCAGAATAGTTTAGTTTAAACCGTCCAAAGATGTTAATTTAATTAGGTAACTGAAACCAAGTCATCTAACAAAATCTTAAAAAGAAAATCATGGAAATCTTAAAGAATCTTGATTACAAATCTTAAAACATAAAGAAACGACTGATCTTCAACTAGAGAAGACTGAATTCTTACTTGTTACGGGTGCTACTGGTACTGGTCGGCAAACTGAGCCGTAAGGCTCTCCACTGAATCCAGCCTTGCAGCTGCAGATTGGTAAGTGAGCAGAAACGCGACATTCTGCGTTTTCGCTGCAAGATTCTGGACACGGGCTGACGCATACGTTTTTGACGCAGCTACGGTCACGAGGACAGTCGTTGTTAACCACACATTCTGGTCGGCAGCTTGTGTAAGGATCGCCAATATATTTTTCAGGACAATAGCAAGCACCGGCGGAATTTTGCTCCTTGCAGATTGCGTTAGTTCCACACGGGGAATTGTCGCAAGGACCAGCAGGTTTTGCCTCAACGGGCGCTACGAAGAGAAAAGAAGGTTAAGATCTAGCACCAAAAGATTTAACGTGTGCCGAAACTATTTACCTGTTACGGGGGCTATGGGTTCACAAGAATCAAAGGCGTTTCCGTCATAACCTTCTTTGCAGTGGCAAATAGCGTTGTGGTTTACGACGCGGCAATTGGCGTTGACCCCGCAGATTCCTTCGCAAGGATCTTTACACTTTTGGTTGATGCAGCCTTGGGAAGGTTGACAGTCGTCGTGAGTGATACATTCTGGTCGACATTCTGGGGTCACGCCAATCATGCCAGGTAGGCAGGTACAAGCAGCATTGTTGCCCGAAACTTTACATGCCGAATTTGGTCCACAAGGGTTCGGGTCGCACGGGGTAAGTGGAACTGGAGGTTTGGATGTTGAAGAGTCCACAACTACAGGCTCTGTGATCGACATTTGGACACGTTGGAATATTTAGAATAAATAAAAAGTTGATATACATAGAGGAAAGAAAGAGGGGTAAAAGACTTACGTGTGCATTTGTCAAAAGGATCTCCTTCGTAGCCCTCCACGCACTTGCACATCGCTAAATGGTTGCGCACCACGCATTCCGCACCTGGACCGCAGGTACCGGCGCAAGGATCGACGCACTTCTGGATGTCCAGTTTGCAAGACTTGGTAAGATCGCACTCGTTGTTAGAGATACATTCCGGTCTGCAATTAGGGGCGTTGCCAAGGTATCCAGGTTGACAGCTGCAAGCGGCGCGATCTCCGACAGGTCGGCAAACGCTGTTGGGGCCACAAGGAGAAGGATCACACGGCGTTGCTGGCGTTTCCGATGTTGGAACTGAAATTGAATCGTAAAAAAACTTGAGGTTATAAGCTTTCTCCTAACTTCCTGCTTCGATATATAAAGAAAATTAAAATAACAAAGGAAAGAAGGGAAGAGAAATGAGATGATAAAACGTACTTGTGACAGCCTCGATTGGGCGGCACGAGTCTCCGTAAGGATCTCCACTGAAGTTCGGTTTGCAAGTACAGATGGGTAAGTGGGCAGAAACACGGCATTCGGTGTCTTTGCCACAAGAAACGGGACAAGGGTCCACACACTTGTTCTTGACGCAACTGCGATCACGAGAACAGTCACCGTTGGTGATACATTCCGGTCTACAACTCGAGTATGGGTCGCCGATATAGTTCTCGGGACAAGAGCACGTGGCTGCGGTGTTTCGTTCCGTGCAAATTGCGTTGGTTCCACAAGGTGAGGGATTACAAGGAGGCGGATTTTCCAACAAGAGTGGTTCTGTAGAAAGATCATTTGTAAGACCATTTGTAAGAACGTTTGTTCCCCATAGTAAAAATAGCGAACAAATAAAAAGAATTTATTAGTACTGAAAGTTACTTACCAGTAGTGACCTGAATTGCTTGACATCCAACGAAAGCGTTACCGCTGAACCCGTCGCGGCATTGGCAGACAGCGTTATGGTTAACTACTCTACATTCTGCGTTAGATCCGCAGCTTCCTGCGCAAGGGTCTTTGCATTTTTGATTGACACATGCTTGTGATGGCAGGCAATCGTCATGGTTAAGACATTCCGGACGACACTCGGGCGATACACCAATCATGTTAGCCATGCACGTGCAAACCGGACGATTACCCGATGCTTGACAAATGGAATTGGGTCCACAAGGACTTGGTACGCAAGGGGTTGAAGGGGTAACTGGTGATGTGGGTGAGGTGGGAACTACGACAGCTTCTACACAAAATATGGACAAACGTTGGTAAGATTAAAAATGAGAAATAACCGAGAAAACACCCAGACATATATATAGCTTTAACGCACTTCATTCTATTATTGTTATTTTAAGAGAAAAGATAGGTTTCTTACGCGTGCATTTATCGAACGGATCGCCTTCGTAACCCTCTGGACAACGACAACTGGCCAAATGGTTCCTAACTGAGCATTCAGCGCCTGGTCCGCAAAGTCCTTCGCACGGATTGACGCATTTTTGGATGTCAAGCTTGCAGTTCTTCGAGGGGTCGCATTCGTTGTTGGAAATACATTCGGGTCTACAATTAGGAGCATTGCCCAGGTACCCTGGTTGGCAACTGCAAGCGGCGCGGTCTCCAACAGGTCGACAAACGCTGTTTGGACCACAAGGGGTAGGATTGCAAGGATTTTCTGGTTCTTGTGGTGTTATACCTATAATTTTGTTAGCGCATTAGAACACAATGTGAACAGCGAGAGGAATAGTCAGGTTTACTTGGTTCGACAGCAATGGGACGGCAAGAAGCTCCGTAAGGATCTCCGCTGTAACCCGATTTGCAGGTACAGATGGGCAAATGAGTCAAAACACGACATTCAGCGTTCTCGGCACACGATTCAGGACAAGGATTCACGCAACGATTTTTCACGCAGCTACGGTCGCGATTACAGTCGCTGTTAACTGAGCACTCGGGTCTGCAACTTGAGTGAGGATCGCCGATGTAATTTTCAGGACAATAGCAAGCTGCAGCGTTGTTTTGTTCTCTGCAGAGGGCATTCGTACCACATGGTGACGGATCACATGGAGGAGGTGGTTTGAACACTGAAGGTTCTGTAATAAGACCAACAGTATGCAAAAATGTTAATTATAAAATCAAAGTGATGTGACGTAAGAAGTTGTGCATTTACCGGGATCGATTTGGAGCGGCTGGCATCCATCAAACGCGTTTCCTTCATACCCAGCTTTGCAGTGGCAAACAGGGTTGTGATTGACCACGCGGCAATCCGCGTTAACGCCGCACACCGATGCGCATGGGTCTTTACATTTGCGGTTGATACACGCTTCGGCTGGTCGGCAATCATCATTCGTAAGACACTCCGGGCGGCATTCAGGAGCTACTCCCAGCATGTCTGCTTGGCAAGTGCATACTGCCCTAGTGCCTGATACTTGACAGACTGAATTGGGACCGCAAGGGCTTGGGACGCATGGGTTTTCAATGTCAGGTCTTGGAGTGGAAGCGTCAACTACAGCTTCTATAAGAAGTTTAAAGGTTTAAAAAACGGCCTAGAATGTTTAGGTTCAAGGTACTTACGCGCGCATCTGTCAAAAGGATCGCCTTCATATCCCTGTGGACAGCGACAAATGGCCAAGTGATTGCGAACAACGCATTCAGCACCTGGACCGCAAAGCCCTTCGCACGGATTAACGCACTTTTGTACGTCAAGTTTGCAAGATTTCGACGAGTCGCATTCGTTGTTTGAAATGCATTCCGGTCTGCAATTAGGAGCATTACCAAGATACCCAGGTTGACAGCTGCAAGCTGCTCGATCTCCAACCTGTCGGCAAACGCTGTTGGGTCCACAAGGAGAAGGATTGCAAGGATTTTCTGGCGTTGGTCTTGGAGCTGCAATTCGAGAAATTAAGCTATTAATACATCGTTCTGTGTAAGATATGATGAGTTTACTTGTTCCTGAGACAACGGCAACAGGACGGCATAGAGCTCCGTAAGGATCTCCACTGTATCCCGATCTGCAGGTACAAATAGGCAAATGAGCCGAAACTCGACATTCAGCGTTCTCGGCACACGATTCAGCACAAGGATTCACGCAACGATTTCTGACGCAGCTACGGTCGCGATTACAGTCGCTGTTAACTGAACACTCCGGTCTGCAACTTGAGTAAGGATCGCCGATGTAATTTTCAGGACAATAGCAAGCTGCAGCGTTGTTTTGTTCTCTGCAGAGGGCATTCGTACCACATGGTGACGGATCACATGGAGGAGGTGGTTTGAACACTGAAGGTTCTGTAATAAGACCAACAGTATGCAAAAATGTTAATTATAAAATCAAAGTGATGTGACGTAAGAAGTTGTGTATTTACCGGTAGTGATTTGGAACGGCTGGCATCCTTCAAATGCGTTTCCTCCATACCCAGCTTTGCAGTGGCAAACAGGGTTGTGATTGACCACACGGCAATCCGCGTTGGCTCCGCACACCGATGCACATGGGTCTTTACATTTGCGGTTGACACACGCTTCGGCCGGTCGGCAATCATCATTCGTAAGACACTCTGGTCTGCACTCTGGAGCTACTCCCAGCATTTCTGCTTGGCAAGTGCATACTGCCCTAGTGCCTGATACTTGACAGACTGAATTCGGCCCGCAAGGGCTGGGAACGCATGGGTTTACAATGTCAGGTCTTGGAGTGGAAGCGTCAACTACTGCTTCTGTAAGAAGTTTAAAGGATTAAAAAACGGCCTAGCATATTAACGTTCAAGGTACTTACGCGCGCATCTATCGAAAGGATCGCCTTCATATCCCTGTGGACAGCGACAAATGGCCAAGTGATTGCGAACAATGCATTCAGCACCTGGACCGCAAAGCCCTTCGCACGGATTAATGCATTTTTGAACATCAAGTTTGCAAGATTTTGTAGAGTCACATTCGTTGTTCGAAATGCATTCTGGTCTGCAATTAGGAGCATTGCCCAGATACCCAGGTTGACAGCTGCAAGCTGCTCGATCTCCAACCTGTCGGCAAACGCTGTTGGGTCCACACGGAGAAGGATCGCAAGGATTTTCTGGCCTATCTGGTCTTGGACCTGCAATTCGAGAAATTTTGCCATGAGTCCAATCGTATAACGAATAAGAAATGACGAATTTACTTGGCAATATAGCAACAGGGCGGCACAAAGCTCCGTAAGGATCTCCGGTGTATCCTGATCTGCAGGTACAAATGGGCAAATGAGCCGAAACTCGACATTCAGCGTCCTGGGCACACGATTCAGGGCATGGATTCACGCAACGATTTTTCACGCAGCTACGGTCGCGATTACAGTCGCTGTTAACTGAGCACTCGGGTCTGCAACTTGAGTAAGGATCGCCGATGTAATTTTCAGGACAATAGCAAGCTGCAGCGTTGTTTTGTTCTCTGCAGAGGGCATTCGTACCACATGGTGACGGATCACACGGAGGAGGTGGTTGAACCACTGAAGGTTCTGTGATGCGACAAACAGTATTCAAATATGTTAATTACAAAATCAAAGTGGGGTGAAGTAAGAAGTTGTATATTTACCGGTAGTGATTTGGAACGGCTGGCATCCTTGAAACGCATTCCCCTCATAGCCAGGTTTGCATTGGCATATAGGGTTGTGATTAATTACGCGGCAGTTAGTGTTGGCACCGCATACCCCTGCGCATGGATCTTTACATTTTCGATTAACGCAAGCTTCCGATGGTCTGCAGTCATCGTTGGTAAGACATTCTGGTCTGCACTCTGGAGCTACTCCCAGCATTTCTGCTTGGCAAGTGCATACTGCCCTAGTGCCTGATACTTGACAGACTGAATTGGGACCGCAAGGGCTTGGGACGCAGGGGTTTACAATGTCAGGTCTAGGAGTGGAAGCGTCAACTACTGCTTCTGCAAGAAGTTTATTGGATTAAAAAAAGGCCTAGAATATTTATGTTTAAGGCACTTACGCGCGCATCTATCAAAAGGATCGCCTTCATATCCCTGTGGACAGCGACAACTGGCCAAGTGGTTGCGAACAACGCATTCAGCACCTGGACCGCAAAGACCTTCACACGGATTAATGCATTTTTGAACATCAAGTTTGCAAGATTTTGTAGAGTCGCATTCGTTGTTTGAAATGCATTCCGGTCTGCAATTAGGAGCATTGCCCAGGTATCCAGGTTGACAGCTACAAGCTGCTCGATCTCCAACTGGTCGGCAAACGCTGTTGGGTCCACACGGAGAAGGATTGCAAGGATTTTCTGGCGTTGGTCTTGGAGCTGAAATTCGAGAAATTAAGCCATGAATACAATCGTTTTGTGAAAGATATGATGAGTTTACTTGTTCCAGGATCAACAGGAGCAACAGGACGGCACCTAGCTCCGTAAGGATCTCCGCTGTAACCCGATCTGCAGGTACAGATGGGTAAATGAGCCAAAACTCGACATTCAGCGTTCTCGGCACACGATTCAGGGCAAGGATTCACACAACGATTCTTGACGCAGCTACGGTCACGATTACAGTCGCTGTTAACTGAACACTCGGGTCTGCAACTTGAGTAAGGATCCCCAATGTAATTTTCAGGACAATAGCAAGCTGCAGCGTTGTTTTGTTCTCTGCAGAGAGCGTTTGTTCCACACGGTGACGGATCACATGGAGGAGACGGTTCGATTACCGAAGGACCTGTAATGGGAACAGTGTTTAAAAATGTTTATTAACAAAATCGAACTATTTTAAAAGTTGAATACTTACTAGTAACAGTTTGGATTTCTCGGCATCCTTCAAACGCATTGCCGTCATATCCAGCTTTGCAGTGGCAAACTGGATTGTGATTAACTACCCGGCAATCAGCGTTGGCGCCGCATACTCCTGCACAGGGATCCTTACACTTCTGGTTAACGCAAGCTTGGGATGATATGCAGTCGTCATTGGTAAGGCATTCTGGTCTGCATTCAGGAGCGACTCCAAGCATTCCTGCCTGGCAAGAGCAAACTGCCCTTGTGCCCGAAACTTGGCATACCGAGTTGGGCCCACACGGACTTGGAACGCATGGGTTCAAAGGTGTTGTAGGTCTCTCTGTCGAAACCTCAACCACACCTGGTTGTGTGAAAAGATTAAAAGATAGGAAGCATTAAACTTTTTTCTGAGAAACCCTTTTTCAAGGCTACTTTACCTCTGCATCTATCAAAAGGATCGCCTTCGTAACCCTGTGGACAGCGGCAAATGGCCATATGATTGCGAACAATACATTCAGCGCCCGGACCGCAAAGTCCTTCGCATGGATTGACGCATTTCTGAATATCTAATTTGCAGGATTTCGTAAGGTCACATTCGTTGTTGGAAATGCACTCTGGTCTACAGTTAGGAGCGCTTCCCAGATACCCTGGTTGACAGCTACAAGCCGCACGGTCTCCTACCTGTCGACAGACACTGTTGGGACCGCATGGACTTGGACTGCAAGGATTTAGATCTTCGGGTCGTGGAGCTAAAAAAAATGTAAAAAAAAACAAAAAGATTAATTAACAGCCAGACTGATACACTTAAGAAAGAGGGAAATACTCCGAGAATTTAACGAAGTGTTTTCGGATAGAATTTAAAATGAGTACTTACTTGTGGCTACAACGATCGGACGACAAGTATCACCATAAGGATCTCCGGTGTACCCAGATCTGCAGGTGCAGATGGGTAGATGTGACGAAACTCGACAATCAGCGTTTTGACTGCACGAGGCTGGACAAGGGTTCACACATCTGTTTCTCACGCAACTGCGGTCACGTTGACAGTCGCTATTGACGGTACATTCTGGTCGGCAGCTCGAGTAAGGGTCCCCGATATAATTCTCCGGACACGAGCACGTAGCTGCAGAATTTTGTTCCCTACAGATCGCGTTCGTTCCGCAAGGTGACGGGTTGCATGGAGGTGGTCTCTCAGTCACAACCGGTTCTGTGCCAATGCAAATAGAAAATCATGAAAATGTGCTCAATTCGACCCCCTCCTAAAAAACAACAACCGGAAACTTACCAGTGGTTAGGAAAATCTTATCGCAACCAATAAACGCATTGCCCTGGTAACCATCGAGACATGAACAGACGGCGTTATGGTTAATAACTCGGCAAAGTGCATTAGTACCACACGCTCCTGCGCAGGGATCTTTACAGCGCTGGTTTATGCAAGCCTGATTCGAAGGACATTCTGTGAAGAGTAGAAACAAAACTCCTTAATGATTTATATAGTTGCGTAAAAATACTACGTACCTTGGTGGGTAACACATTCAGGGCGGCAATTAGGAGGCCTAGATACCATTCCGTCAACACAATCGCACCTTGGAATACCGTTCCGTACTTGACAGATAGAGTTGGGACCACAAGGGCTAGGAACACAAGGATCTCCTGGTTCTTCGGTGGGTTCCACTTTCACGTCCTCTGTACGATCCAACACATCAAAAAAAAATTTAAAATCTAGAATTTTAATCGGTAACAGCAATTTTGGCTTACCTCGCCGGGTACATCCGTCCAAAGGATCTCCTGAGAAATGTTCAGGACAACTGCAAATCGGGTTGTGGCTAACAACGGTACAAATGGCGTCTCGTCCACAGACTCCCGTAGTACAAGGATTTTTGCACTGTTGGTTAATACATGCTAGCTGTAAGGGGCATTCCGAGCTTGTGGTACATTCAGGTCGGCAAAACTGCAACAAAAATACAAAATATTAAAATTCGCTTCGATTTAAGTGAATTATATTTGGAAACTGATTCACGTGAAATGAATGAATTGAATCAGAACGGTTAAGTATTTAAGTAAGGAAAAGCAAAAGCCTTACCGGAGGAACACCGCGATATCCACTTCTGCAGGTACACGCTGCGTTACAATTCTGTTCGCGGCACTCGCTGTTAGGTCCACAGGGCGAGGGACTGCATGGTCGACACTGCTGTGCTCCGCCACCGGGGGTTATAGAAGGTCGAGATGTAGACGGATCGGGGGCTCTTATGGGACTGCAGTTATCCATCGCGTTTCCGGTCATTCCAGGTTGGCAGACACAGGAGGCCACGTGGTTGCTAACTTGACAAACAGCATTTCTGCCGCACAGACCAGGGCAAGGATCTATGCACTTCTGGTTGCGACAGATCTGCACCGAACTGCAGTCACTGTTCATGACGCATTCCGGCTTGCAGCCTTGATTAGCGTTGCCGAAATAGCCTGGCGCACATTGGCAAACGGCGTAGCCATTACGGCTTTCGCAGAGCGTGTTAGGGCCGCAAGGTGAAGGACGGCAAGGATCTGACGGACCAGGAGGGCGGGTAGGTTCCACTAGCGCGGGTTGTCTACAACCTTGGAATGGGTCGCCCGTAAAACCAGCTTTGCAAGAGCAAACGGGGTTATGGTTAATAACCCGGCAATCGCTGTTTAGACCGCAAGATCCGACGCAAGGATTGACGCATTTCTGATTGATGCAGGCTAAGGTCGACGAGCAATCCTAACATGAAAAAGTTACATCAGTAACACTTGTTATAACACAAAATTACAAACAAAACTTACCGAGTGGATAAGACATTCTGGACGACAGTATGGCGCGTTACCAGTCATCCCTTGTTGGCAGGTACACCTGGCTTGGTTGTTCACCACTTGGCATTGGGAGTTGGGACCGCAGGGTGAGTCGGGGAAACAGGGGTTAACAGGGGTAGGTGGTCCGGGTTCGACAATAGCAGGTTCTTTGGGTGTACAGCGGCTGAACGGGTCGCCCGTCATATCCCTAGGGCAAGAACAGACTGGGTGGTGTTGTCTTACCTCGCATTGCGCATCCAATCCACAAACACCGGGGCAAGGATCCTTACACTTCTGTCCTATGCAAGCCAGAGAGCTAGAACACCTAATAAGCAAAGTTCGTGGTTAAGTACCTTATTGAAAAAAAAAATCTCCCAAAAATTAAACTAAAATTTACTGTGAGTTGGTGATACACTCGGGTCGGCAATTGGGAGGGACTCCTAAGTAGCCAGATTGGCAGCTACACTTGGCCATTTCCATGACATCTCGGCAAACACTGTAAGGTCCGCAAGGCGATGGGTCGCAGGGAGCTATAACTGACGGTTGAACTGGAGGTCGATCGGTCACTCGGATTGGTTGACAAGCCGCCGAGGGATTACCAGTGTAGCCAGCAAAGCACGAACTAACAAACCAACATTAGTCCATCTAATTGGAATTACACAGTCGTTATGGTTTGCATCTTACCAAACGGGGTTATGATTGATAACCCTGCATTCAGCGTTCAGCCCGCATAAGCCCGGACAAGGATCCACGCAACGGTTTCTGCTACACTCTTTGTGGGACGGACATTCTAAAGATCGCGACCAAAGGTTATTAAAGTAAGTATCGCCGAAAAAAAGAAAAAGGTCTCGTACCTGAGTTCATAACACATTCTGGTCGGCATGCGATGTACGGGTCGCCTGTCAGAGTAGGAGGACATGAACAAGACGCCAAGTTACCCTGAGCGGAGCAGATGGCGCCGGGACCACAAGGAGATGGTGAGCAAGGTGGTGCAGGTGGTGCTGGTGTGGTCCCAGGGGCAACTACACAAAAGAAAGTGAACACGTAAGTACGTAAAAAAGTGTACATTGAACAAGGATACGTACCAGAAGGTTGCCTACAACCGTTGAAGGGGTCGCCCACCATATCTACTGGACAAGCACACACAGGGCTGTGGTTTCGTACCGTGCACTTCGCATTGGGGCCGCACACTCCTGCGCAGGCATCAATGCACCGTTTTCCGACGCAATTTTGATCAGAGCGGCAATCGCTGTCCACTAAGCATTCTGGGCGACATGGGTTACCCACGTAGCCAACAGGGCATGAACAAACGGCTTGGCCAGATACAACTCGACACTCTGCATAAGGACCTTCGCAAGGGCTAGGCGTGCACGGGTCAGAAGTGACTGGTCTTGTGGTTGAAGGTTCCACTTCTAATGATTGTGAAAAAATCCAATTGTTTTAGTAAAACGTCATAAGTCTGAAAGGGCAATTAGACACCAAAAAACAATTTTTGTCTTACAAGAAGAAGTAGAAACTCTAGTTTCCAGTTCTATGTGTCTTTTTATCAGACGCCAAAACAGAAACTAGATATTACGAAAATAAGAAGTCTAAAATTCAAACGGGGCATATTTTGTGGCCCTGTGACGTAGTAGTCGAGTGCCATGCCAGTTTGAGCCGCAGAAGAACCACGAACTTACCAACACGAACCGCGAACATGAACAGGCCATGCCTGTAATGTTTCGTTCAACTACTACGTCACAGCTCTCGTGGCGGGAAAATGTAAAAACTTCGCAAGTCAATAACTCGGGAACGGCTCTTCAGAAAAATTCGTAACAAATTCCATTGTTCTTAGAATAATATGTAAAAAAGAAAACATGAAACTATCAACATGCGATTGGTTTGTCTGTTGCCCTTTAGCGAAGAGAGTACACGATGAAAAGCTTGTATACTTACTAATAGGGTCGCAATAGCGTGACGGATCGCCTTCGTAGCCAACAGCGCACGTGCAAGCCGGGAAATGGTTTCTGACTGTACACACGGCGTTATCGCCACAGGCTCCAGGACAGGGGTCGACACAACGATTGCCTAAACAAGCAAGATTGCTTGCGCATTCACTGTTGATTACACATTGAGGTCGGCAGCCAGTGCCATAAGGATCACCCTGGTACCCTCTAATGCAGGTACAGGTAGGTCCGTTAGACGACAGAGAGCAGACAGCATTAGGGGCACATGGGGAAGGATTACAACTAGGGAGCGATGTTGAAGTATCTGGTCGGTCAACTAAACAGAAAGAAGTTTTTAAATTGATGGAAATATTCGAAAGAAAATAATAGTTTGAACATACTTGGAGCCAAGCTGCAACCAACGTAAGCATTACCACTGTACCCTGCTACACAAGTGCAGCTGGGAATATGGTTCGTAACGTGGCAGGTAGCATGGTCTCCGCAAGTTCCAGGGCAAGGGTCAATGCAGCGCGTGGCAATACAAGATAGTTGCGGCGCGCAGTCACTAGAAGAGGTACATTCGGGTCGGCAGCCCTGCACCGAGTTGGCATTACCATGGAAACCTGGCAAACACGTGCAGGCAGCACTGTTTCCCGGTCCTCTTCGACACTAAAAAACGCGGAAAAAAAGAAAGAAAGAAATACAATTATTATCGTGCTACTCTTATTAATCTTATTAAATAAAATCATACTTCAGTGTTGGTACCGCATGGGTTAGAGGCACAAGGATCCCGTACTTTGCGTCTGCACTCGAAGTACGCATCACCTTCGTAACCTTCGGGGCACGTGCAAACTTCCCTGTTGCTAATTGGGGTGCAGATAGCAGTAGGGGCACAAGGTCCAGGTAGACAGAGCTCGTTCACAACGGGTTCTGCAATAACAAAGAAAACTTAAATTACAAAAACCAAAGATCTTTTGTAACGCTGGATTTACGGGTGACTGGTGAGGGCAACGGAGTGGTGATCTGTACAGGTAGACAACCTCGGATGGTATTCGGGCTTTCGATGTAACCAGGTAAGCAGGTACACTTGGCAACACTGTTGATAGAGGCGCATTGTGTGTTGGGACCACACGGGTTAGGAACGCAAGGGTGGCTGGGTTCTCTGCAGGGTTCTGATGGAGGATTGCCCTCAAATTCAGGGAAGCAGAAACACTGAGGTCGTCCGTTGTTTTGGCGACAGCCAGCATTCGGCCCACATGGGTTCGGTTTACAAGGTTCTCCATCAGGAACTAGTTAAAAAAAAAGTAAATTGTGCTTAATATTATTCCATTTATATAGTTTCTTTTATATTATTTACATATTTATATTTATATTATGTATATTAACCAGTTAAGAAACCAGAACTTACTGCATTTAGAAAACGGATTGCCAGTCATTCCTTTAGGACAGAAGCAAACCGGGTTTCCGTTCTCGAGTTCGCACAAAGCGCCTTCTCCGCACAAATCGCAAGGATCACGAGTAGGTTGTGCTAGAAATTAAATCATTCTTTAAAGAAAACCTGCATAGCATGAAGACAGTTTTCAAACTTACGTCTACATTCGATAAAGGGATCTCCGACGTGGTTGCTGGGACATTTGCAAACTGGGGAATGGTTGATAACCTGGCAAATAGCGCCGATTCCACACCGACAAGGATCTGCGCATCTGCCGTTGACGCAAGCCTGATCGGAGGGGCATTCGCCGCTGGTTGAGCATCCACCAAAAATGGATGGACTCGTTACCGGTACTAAAAAATTTTCGTTATTTGAAAACGTCTCCAGAACAAATGAAAAACGTGTTACTTAGGATGCATTCTATGTTGGCATTTCCAGTGTACCCTTCAATGCAAGTACACCAGGCACGATGGTCTTCAGCCCTACACGACGCGTACCGACCACAAACTTCCACTCGGCAGGCTGGGATACAAGTCCCTTCAAGTCGGTTGCACATACGATCGTAGGAACAGTCATTGTCGACTGTGCATTCGCGTTTATCCACTGCAGAACACGAACAAAAACAAAATAAATTAGAACGTGGGCCGAGAATTAGGTTAAGTTTTCCTTGAAGCTAAGCAATGTCCATGTTTGTCAGGATACCGTCTTAGCAACTAGTAAGAGCAATTAACAGAGTAAACATGGCGGTTAACCGAGTCCTGGTAAAGTGTCCTTGGTAAAAGAAATATTATCAGTTGACAGTATACCATCATTTGACCGTCAGCAAAAAGTCCACCATCAGTTTGTTTTTGTTTTACTTTTTTTTCCACCGTATTAGTTGCGTCCTGGTTAACAACTACCAAACGTAAACGTATAAAGCGAACGTAACAAAGCATGTCTGTGTCTTTTTTTCACTCTTGTTTCCGGTGTGCGGTGGTGCAAAAGTGAAATACTACTTGCCATGTGTACATCCCACGGTAGGATCTCCCGTGAACCCAGGGTGACAGATGCAGACCGGGTTATAGTTGGCTATGGTGCAATATGCATTCTTACCGCAGGCATGCTCGCTGCAATCCAAACGGGGAGGAAAGGTAGCAATTGGGCCCGGGTAGACCACAGGTGGTCGGTCAGAAGAAAAAGGTGGAGGCATAGTAGGAAAGATTACTTGAGAAGGCCACGGTACCGGACCGGTAGGTCTTGTACTTGATTGGCCAAAAGAAGGGCGCCCAGTCACTGGCTCCTCGATTATCACAGGTACAGTTTCAGTAGGAGGCTGTACAGAAGGAGGCCGTGTCATGGGGCCAAGATGGGAGGGCCCAGGGAATTCAATTTGAGGAGGATGGCTCGTTACTTGCGATAACGGCGGCAGTTGAGTGGGCCGAAGAGGCGAAAAGGTCGTGATTTCATTCACAGCCTGCATGCTAGGCGATCCGCCGGGTGCAGAAGGCGACCCTACGATCGGTGCTACAGACGGCTGACTAACTTCGGCTACAGGAGCCAAGGGGCTAACTGAAGGTGGCCTAGTGGGTCTGGTGGACTGGGGAGCTAGAGGCCTAGAGGGAGTACTATCTGTCACAGCAATGACTGGCTGCGTTGGAGGGCGAACCGTCGGAGAAGCAGTGGGAGACGGAGGCGTGGGTCTATATACCGTTTCAGGAGGGGAAGTAGGGACTGCTGGGGGCATGGGTGGACGGTTCGTGCTGCTAGAAACAGGCGAAGGTCTCTCCTGTGTTACGAGAACGTTTGGTTCTGTACTGGACTGGGGACGAGTGCTGGATGTAATGGGGGAAGGCCTACTGGAAGTTTCAATGTCTGGCTGCAAAGCAATAGGACCTGTAGGTAAAGCCGGTGGCCTTACAGTTCCAGGTCTTTCAGTAGACAGCTCCTGCGTGTCAACTACAGCCGGCTGAGTGACAAATGAAGGGGGTTGCGTTCCCGGTGTTAAAGGAGGTGGGCGAACGGAGGAGGGCATATCGACTTCAGGCCTATAAGTTGTCACCGATGGTGGCAAAGCTGGGGAAGTACTAGAAACGGGTCTATAAGAGGAAGACTCTTGGGTCACACCAACGACAGGTTGACTAGGGGGTGCCGTTGCTGGTAGACCCGTCGGACGTGGTGATGATCCCATGGCATGATCAGGGGGAAAGGTGGGAACTGCCGGAGGCAGTGTAGGTCTGGTAGCTACATTAGTTACGGTGTCGGGAGTTGATGTTGTTCCTAAAACGCTAGGTTGGGTAGAGAAAGAGGGTGACTGACTTGGAACCATAGGTGGAGGTCTAGTTGAAGTCGAAACTCCGAGCTGAGGTGCTTCAGGGTAAGAAGTGGACGGCATTGTAGGGCGGTGCGTCCCTGCCGTTTGAGGAGCTGGAGTTTCTGACACGTCAATTACGCTGGGACTTGTGGGACCCGGAGGCCTCATAGAGGAAGTTACCGGGGACATTGGGCCATCTGTTGGTACTTCAGCAACAGGCGGTGAAGTAGCTGGTCCTTGTGGATATGGAGGGCGAACAGTGCCAATGGGTTTATAAGTGGTAGTTTGCTGGTCGACACCGACTGGCTGCTTTGGAGGCGGAGTTGTGGGGACTCCAGTAGGTTGTGGTGATGGTCTCATAGTGTAGTCGGGTGTTGCTGGTGTGATCGTAGGCGGTAGCGTTGGCCGAGACGGAGCGCCAGTACTTGAACCCGGAGGCTCATCCGTAACAAATAGACTCGCCTCCGTAGGTAACGGCGGCGGTCTCAATCCTGCGGTAGCAGTAGGACGACCCGTTTCGAATTGAGCTTGGGGAGCGAAAGTAGTAACGCCGACAGGTAAGGTAGGACGAGGAGTCAGTGGTGGTAAGTAGGTAGTGGTCCCCGGATTTACGACGACAGCCGGCGGCCGTGTAGGTTGTGTTGAACTGCCTTCCACAGGCTGTGGTGGCGGCCTGATAGTGTATTGTGGCGGTGACGTTGGAACGCCAGGAGGGTAAGTAGGGATACCAGGTCTGCCCGTACTAGCAGCGGTTATAACTTGGTTTTCTGCGACATTAGGTTCGGTGGTAAAACCCGGTATCTGTGTTGAAGCCACAGGAGGAGGTAGCGAAGGAGTTACTACGGCTACGTTCGGCTGCTCTGGCGACATTCCAGGGATGAGACCATTTCCAGTCGTTGGTCGTTGAGTGATTGGTGTTTCAGAAATTTCTACAACATTAGGAGCCGTTACTGGTGCCGTTGGTCTTGTAGCCGATGTTGGCTGCGGGCGACCTGTTGTGATTTGTGCTTGAGGCGAAGGAGTTCCCACCGCAGATGGCAAAGTGGGTCGAGTGCTTTCTGCAGGTCTATAGGTAGTAGTTCCCGTATCTACGACAATGCCCGGAGGCCTGGGAGGCTGCGAAGAAGCTTCTCCTATTGGCCGTAGGGTTGTTCCTGTACCCAACTCCGTAATGGGCTGCGAAACAACAGGCTCTGTTGGGAATACCGGTGGATTTGTGACTGGTGGCCGCTGTGAGGTAGTTGGTTTTTCTTCTACTACGCTCGGTCCTGTTGTAATCCTTGGAGGCTGTGTAGTTGAAGAAATAGCCGGCGGTCTTGGTGATGGTGTCACTGCCACGGGTGGAAATGTTACGACACCGGGGGGTAAAACAGGGGGATTCGTAACCACCGGTTTATATGTAGTTTCATCAGGATTGACAGCAACAACCGGAATACCTGGAGATTGTGTAGAAGACCCAGCTGTGGGTTGTAGAGGCCGTTGGGTGCTATGATCGGGATGAGAGCTCGGAATTGATGTTGGAAGAGATGGCCTGTCTGGCCTATAAGTGCTACCTGGTGTCACTTCGTCAATATCAACGACACTCGCGTCGGTTACGAACGGAGAATGAGTTGAACCGACTGGGGTTGGAGGACCTGGTACCATCTCAAATCCTGGCGACGAAACGACAGGCGACGTTGGCAATGTAGGTTGATTTGGAATTACGGGTAGTGACGAGGTAGTTGACTCTGCCGTTACGACGCTCGGACCAGTCGAAACTATTGGCGGCCGCGTTCCTGGGGCTGCAGACGGTGGTTGTGGTCGAGGTGTTTCTGCCACAGGCGGAAAAGTTGAAACACCAGGTGCTAAAATTGGTGGATTTGTCGCGGAAGGGTTATAGGTAGTAACTTCGGGACTGACAGCAATAATTGGACGCCCTGGAGATTGTGTTGAAGCCCCGGCTGTGGGTTGTGGTGGCGGTCTTGTGTTGTAGTCTGGAGAAGTTGCTACTAGTGGAGGCAGGGTGGATCCCCCAGGTCTACTTGTACTGCCACTCTGTGGCGTCTCTTCTGTGAAAACAACACTTGGACCAGTCATAGACGTTGGACGAGTAGACATGGACGGAGAAGGTGGACTTGTTCCTATTTCATGATCAGGCTGTGAAACAACAGGTGCTGTTGGTAATGCCGGTGGGTTTGTGACTGGAGGCTGCTTAGACGTAGTAACTTCCACCGTTACTATGCTTGGACCTGTTTGGATTGGAGGTTGCGTTCCACCGGTCACTGCCGGAGGTCTTGGTGTCGGGGCTTCTGTTTGAGGAGGCCGAGTTCCAACACTAGATGGAAGACCTGTCGGGTTTGTAGCGGGAGGTCTATAGGTAGTAGGATCAGGGTCCACGCCAATAACCGGTATTCCCGGAGACTGCGATGGGATCCCAGCTGTGGGGCGTGGTGGCGGATTTGTATTATAATCGGGTGATGAAGGAATAGATGGCGGCCATGTGGATGAAGCTGTTCCAGGTGTACTGGAAATTGGAGTGTCTTCTGTTGCAGATATCGCCTGTGTAACAAACGATGGCGTGCTTGAACCAATGGGAGACGGCCGAGTTGGGGTTGAACCGTCAGGCCGATCGGTAACAATGCTTCCAGGTGTTACACCAGAGATGGGGACACCGGGCGTTGATGTCACCGGTGGCTGCCCAGTAACATGAACTGGTCTCTCTGTCCCAAACGAAGGATGCTGGCTAATTGGGGGCTGTGGCGAGCTCGAAGTATCTAGAACTGATGGTGATGTAACGACAGATGATGGAAAAGAAGGCGGAACGGATTGCGTGGGAAAGCTAGTGATTTCAGAACCCGTGACAACTACTGACGGCGGTGTCGTAACCAAAGGTCGTACAGTACCACCTGGTTGAACAGTAGGATCGGTAACTTGTGCTGACAGAGGAAATGTTGGGGGATTCGATGGGATCGAAACAGAAGGTCTATGAGTAATTTCTCCTGGAGAAGGAATTTCAGACGTAACGTGTACTGGGGAACTTGGAGTACTACCCGAAGGCGATCCATCTATGGGAGACGGCGGAAAGCCGGGGAAAGAGATAGGAGGCTCAACCGTGCCTGGAATGAAGGTTCCCGGAGTTGTTACGAAAGGCGGAATTGGTGACTGAGTTTCTGTAACAACTTCGCCAGGGCGGTTGACAGAAGGTGGCTGAGTAGGAATGACGAAAGGCGGCGAAGGAGTGCCGATAGGAACAAAAGAAGGGCTAGTAGAAGGTGGGCCTATAGATGGCCTTTGGGTGATTACTTCTTGTGGAGGAAAAAGAGTGGTAGAACCTGAAACAACTACCGGGGTAGTTCCCGGGCCAAAGGTGGGTGTACCAATTAGAGGGGGTAAGGGAGAGAACGGTGTGGTAGGATGGGTGACTGGAGGTGCTGTGCAACATAACAAGTAAATACGGTTAATGACGAACACAAACTACTTGCATAACACAAATGATGCAAATTGTTAGTGAAACAGGACAACATTCAATGGTTAGACCACGTAAACAATACGTGTCCATTCAAAAACTACCCCACTAAAACAAGCTCCCTGAAACACGACGAGCGATTAAAGTGAACAAGGCAAATACAACAACTAACTAAATTGAGTTCTTCTTTAATTTCTGACTTAAAGGTTTGAATAAACATTTGCTTTTGCGTTGAACAATGAGGAAAAAATAAAACAGGGACTTACTGATTGGAAGGCAACTCAAGGTATCTTGGTCGCAGAATGTTCCCGGTTCACACAAAGGGTCGCATTGAGCAACAACAGGTTCTTGTGGTCCTGTAGAAATTTGGTTAATATCAGTATAATTTTTGTTGTTTTAAAAATGCAAACCTTTGCAATTGCAGCCATCACAGGTGGATAAAGGTGGACAATCACGCTCAGTTTCGCAAGTGCACACTGAAAACATAAGTTTCGGTTAGGGAAATACCCGAGGAAGACAGTAATGGTAGGTGTTTCTACCTTTAGAGCAGACAGGCTGGTGGTCGCGAACTTCGCACTTGTTGTCTTCCAGACACGGGCTGTTGACTTCGCAAGGATTTTGGCATTTTTCGTTGATACAGGCTTGACTAGCGGGGCAGTCTGTGTTGCTTCGGCATCCGATAACTGCAAATAAATGTTCCTATAACTGCGGTTCGACGATACACCTTAGGATGTCGTACTAAACGTACAACAAAGCTCAAAGCCATGCGATCAAAAGTTCATGCAGCATACAAAAGCCTAATAGGTATAAAAGCACCACCCGCAGTCCGTTTCGTTGTTGTTGTTTTTTACCCCAGAAGCTATATGCATGCAACAATATTTTTGTCAGTAAAACAACAATTCCAACCGTCATAAGTTTTAAGGATAACAAATAGTTTTATGGTGGAGGTAAAACTCGGGTGCGAGGAATGTTTTAGTCACCAGTCAGTAGAAGTGTAAAAGAAGTTTGAGAAATGAACTGTGAGAGGTACAAAACATCGGGAAAGATCCCCACAGTAATAAAGCAGAGGCGAACGGTCCGCCCTTCGTGTATACCGGGGCGGACACGTCAAAGCCAAGCGGCAGCTGCATTAGTGCGGCCATCGTCGCAGTCATTTTTTCGTTTCTTTTTTTTTTACCTTTAATGCAGCCATACTGCTGATCCACGGAGAAGCCAGGCGGGCAGAATTTGCACACAGGTTTATGGTCTTCGACATAACAAGGCCTGTTTTCTGCACAAGTGTGATTGTCGCACGGATTACGGCATTGGTATCCAATGCAAGCCAAGTTCGAAGGACAGCCGCGGTCGCGCAAGCAAATGGACACCGAGGGATTACAATGCTCGGTGCAGATACAAGTGACCTTGTGATCCAGTACCGAGCATGTTTTGTTGGCGGAACAAGGATTTCCGATTGTGCAAGGATTTAAGCATTTCCCGTTCTGGCATGCTAAATGTGACGCGCATTCGTCGTCGGATCGACATTCAATAGGGTTCGGGCCGCATGTTAGCTCACCAGAGGCGCTAATAACGAATCCGTACTTGCAAACACAAGACGGTTTGCGTCGCCGGACTTCGCACCGCTTGTTGGGATCACAGACCAGGCCCTTAAACACGCACGGGTCTTGACAAGCGCCCGCCGCGGTGTTACAAGCCAAGGTAACCGGACATTGGCTGTCCGTGATGCAGCCAATGTTGGCGCTGGGCGTACCTGGAGTATTGGGACGCGTTGGTCGTGAGGTCGTGTTTGTATGGGTATTAGGGGGTCGGGCGGTAGTGGATCCGCAGTTGGGATCCGGGACGCAGAGTTCGGTGGCGCGACCGACGTAGCAATTGGGACAAGTGCAGCGTGGCTTATGGAGCACGGCGACGCAAATGGCGTTTTCACCACACGAGCCACGAACACCACAAGGGTCTCCACATTGTCCGTTGTAACAAGCCAATGTGAGAGGGCAGTCATAATCAGTGGTGCACTGCCGGTCTGGTAAAGGACGAGAATTGCAAATATAGGAAGGGGGTAGAGCAAGTGCAGCAGCCCATCGAAATAACAAGAATCGGAGGTAACGGACAGCGAAGGGAAGAAAAGGAAAAGAAAAGAAATATATCGTATCAGTAAAACGGAACGAAACTCTATAACATCGGTCGGAATACGATGCTACGATAAGTCTCAAAATGGTAGGCCTTCCGGTCATTCCCAAGATAAGAAGCTACTCTTTTTCAACTCCGGAAGGTTCAAAGAATATCACGCCAATGAAACTATATTCAACAAGTAGATCGTCTGGAAGCGACCTCAGATTTCGGGGTTATTCTCCCTGGGATCATGCCCGGTACCCCACGTGTCTCTCATGCTCCACGAAAGATACGCTAACTACATAGAAATGAACCCCCCACGAAAGCAGAATTTATACCCCTACGAAATTACAGGCTCTACGGGAAAGTCTACACCTAAAGGGCCACATGCTGCTACACCCATCCCGTACGCGGAGGAAGGGGTTCGAGGTAACTGAACAAACGCCAAAAGCCTTACCTGTGGTGCTGCAGCGAACTTCCGGATCACCGCGAAGTCCTGGAGGACACTTGCACACGTAAATCGAGCCTTCGATAACACAGCGTGCTCCTTCACCGCACCCGCTTGTGCGGCAATCTGGACTACGTTCAATGGTACCTAAAATTAAACTCGTCAGCATCAGCGTGTAAAAAAAGAGGGGTGAACTCCTACATTCGACGTCAGGGTTGCCCACAGGGTAGTTATCTGGACAGAAACACTTGGCACGGTCATTTTCAGCGCGACACAAAGCGTTAATTCCACAACGAGCACCTTGACAAGGGTCTTTTTGGGGACTGGTACACATACAGCCAGCGTAAGGGTCGCCAATGCAACCGTTTTCACAAGTGCAGGTAAAGGACCCTGGTAGGTCTTTACAGATGGCGTGGTTGCCACAAGGGTTACGGAGACATTCATCTACGTCTATACATAAAGTAGCGTGGAACACGTAAGGTTAGCGTACAGTAGGTAAACACGTAAGGTTTTACGAACAGATTGTTAAAGCCAACACCAAAAGCGGCAAGCGGGTCAGTCACTTACCTTGTTTGCACTCAATCTGTGGGTTACCAACGTAACCTGGAGGACAAAGACACTGCGCTTTGTGTTGGAGAACGCGACATTGAGCGGCAGTACCGCAAGCACCCTGGCAAGGGTTGACGCATTGTTGGTTACGACAACTTTTGTCCATGTCGCAGTCAACGTCTACTTGACATTCGACTGGTCTACACTCCGTTTTAGGTTCACCCTGGTACCCGTTCGGGCAGAGGCAGACAGACCGATGTTCGGAAACTCGACACTAAAAAAAATAGTAAAATGTAA
Source organism: Lepidurus couesii (assembly GCA_022832235.1). Classification (NCBI taxonomy): domain Eukaryota; kingdom Metazoa; phylum Arthropoda; class Branchiopoda; order Notostraca; family Triopsidae; genus Lepidurus; species Lepidurus couesii. The sequence continues at coordinate 66,641 of JAGJRP010000080.1, read as the reverse complement.
AAATTAAATACCTTTAAATTTAAATAAAAGTTAACTAAATAATTAATATAGATTATTTGACGGGGCTATGCTTTTTTTCTTACCTGGGCATTTTTACCGCAAACGTTAGGGGAAGTGCAAGGGTTGCTGCATTTTCCGTTAATGCAAGACTGTTCATAGGGGCAATCGCCATTGCTCCTGCATCCGGCTGTGCACACTCCAAGACGGCAGAGTTGTCCTTGCCCGCAGCTGCTGTCGCTTGAGCATTTGGCCTTGCAACGAGAGTTCTGGCAAACTTCTCCGCAACCACAGTTGGGAGCAGTGTTGGAACAAGTTTTGACGCAGTATCCGTTTTCACAGTTGTAACCGCCCGGACAGGGGGAAGCGTCAGTACACCGCAAAGCAATGGCCGAGCAAGAGACTTTGGGATCGCCGACGGAATCCGCTGGGCAGCTGCACTGCGATCGATGATTCACCACATCGCATTTGGCGCACTTACCGCAAGCATTTTCGGTGCAAGGATCTATTAGGAGAAGCCAATGGTTTAATTAAAAGATTCAGGGTACTCAAATGGTACAAAAAGTTGTGTTACCTTTGCATTGATTGTTAACGCAGGCCATGTTGGAAGGACAAGTTGAGTCACTCCTGCAGCCTAAGGTACAAGCTCGATCCTTACAGATGTGTCCGGATGGACAGCTGCTGTCCGAGTTGCAAACTTCTCGGCAAACCTTGTTGACGCAAGCTTCGCCCAGCAAGCAACCTTGATCACTTTAGAGGGGAACAGAATTAGCTAGTAACTTAGGGTTTTAGAACAAGTGAGCTGGATTTACTTGGAACAGGAAGGAGTGCATCTTCCTTCACTACAAACCATGGACGATGCACAATCGCTGGTAGAAGTACAAGTCGATGGTGGATACCGGCATCCCTGGGCGGGATCACCTACCATGCCTTCGCTACAGCTGCAGACCGCTCGATGGTCACCCACCTAAATAAACAAAGAAGTTATTATATTTTACATCACCTTCAAGAAAAGCACTTACCCTGCACTGAGCATTCCGTCCGCAAATAGTAGCTCCACGACAAGGATCTGTTGTTGTTTTTTTAAAAAAAAGATAAGAATTCCAAGATTCGATTTTGTTTTTTTTTCAAAGTAATCTACCTGTGCATTGGCTGTTAAGACAAGCTTGAGACGCTGGACATTCTTGATCAGAACGGCAACCCAGTTTGCAAGCTGTAGAGTCGCATATCTAAAATAAACCAAATAATGATAAATACATTAACAAAAATGCTCGTTATAAGGTATAAAGCAATTCAGCCAATTCAACTTTACCTCTCCTGCCCTGCAGTCATCGTCGATTCGACACAGCGGAAGGCAAACTCCGGTTTCAGAACAGCGCTCGTTGCTCAAGCAGTTGGAATCAGCAACGCAAATGGGCAGGCAGACAGCACCATTTTGGCAAATGTATCCGTCAGGACAGACTTTATTGCTAGTACATGCAGCCGGTTGACGAACGCAGGCAATCGAAGCAGTTGGGTTCGGTAAAAACCCTGAGAAAAGACCAACGTTACAAAACGCCCAATGCACAAGTTTACAAAGCTCACCTTGAGTGCAACTACACTGAGCGCGATGATCTACTACGGAACAGACTGCATTTGGTCCACAAATGGAAGGGACCGAGCAAGGATTGGTACATTTGCTGTTAATGCAGGACTGGCTAGCACCACAATCTTGATTGCCACGACAACCAATTACGCACTAAATTAAAAGTCAAACAATAACCTCATTCGCTGCATTATTTTGGTATAAACTTACCAGATTGCTGAGGCAGACATGGCCAACAAAGCAGTCATGATCCACGCGGCACGTCACTGTTTCAATACAATCGTTATTTCCAAAGATCTCAATTGAAAACTAGAGCTACTTACGTATACATTCGTTCTGAACGCATTTTTCGTTCATAACGCAGTCGGAATCAGCAGTACACGATGGCATACACTAGATAAAAACACGACATTGTTAGAGAGAACGTTTTTGACGTCAGCAATTTACCATTCCCAGACGACATTTCATTCCACTGGGGCACTCCGCCTCGCCTCTGCACGCACTTGGCAAGCGCACGCATTCGGTGGCCGGGTTACCAGTAAAACCCTCCGGACAGGAGCTAAAAGTGACCAGGACGTTTAATCAAGGCATTCAAGGTATTCAGACAAATTCTCCACTTACCATTGGGCCTTATGGTTCCGCGCACGGCACAGTGCGTTTAATCCACAGACTCCTTCGCCTTCGCAGGGATTGAGACACGATCCGGTTTGTTGATGGCACATCAAGTTGTCAGGACAATCAGAATGCGATCGACAAGGTGCTGTACACAAAACATTGCGTTCAGTTTCTTCGTTTATTTCTACTTTCTAAACTTACGTTTGCAGAACTGCCCATCGCAGTACATGGAAGCAGGGCAGTCAGTTGAGCCACGACAAGGAGCCTTTTCAGGGTAACAACCCAAAACGGTGTCGTTAGGATCGCCTACATAGCCAGCTTGACATTGACACGTGGCAGTTGTCCGAGTAAGCGACTTGCATACGGCATTTTTACCGCAAGTAGTGCTGTCACAAACGTCTATGGATAAAAAAGAAAGTTAGCTTATTTGCTCGTATAAGGCAGAGAAAATCTCTCCAAGTTAACCAACTGTTAAGCTAAAGCAGTAAGCAGTAAACCTTTACGCAATTGTCGAGAATTACCTTTGCATTTAGATTCGCCATTGCAGGATGAAGAAGAAGGGCAGTCGTCATCCCTTGCGCACTCGACTGGCTGTTGGCAGCCTTCGCGGTACGCATCACCGACGTAACCGGCTGGACAGCTGCAAACGTAGGACCCAGCTTTGTTTTCGCACAAAGCTCCTGGAGCACAGGGTTGGGCCGAGCAGTAGGAAATGGGGCTGCAACCTTTGAGAGGATCTCCGGTGTACCCAGGGGTACATTGGCAATGAGCGGTGTTGTTTTGGGACAGACACAACGTGTTTTTGCCGCAAGGATTCTTCACCAAACAAGCTAATCTGCATTTGCCGTTTTCGCAACGTTTTTGAGCGTCGCAGTCGGTATCGATACGACATTCAATGGGGAAGCATCCAGATTTCTCGTCTTGAGGATTTCCGGAATGCCCTTCCTTACACTTGCAAACTGCTTCGCGATTTTCGACGTGGCATTGCGCATTACGACCGCAGAGGACGAGACCATCACAAGGATTGCGGCACTCCGCCTGATAATTTAAAGAGAAATCAGTGCTGGAATAACAGCCAATACATCCTAAATGTACACCTAATTAAAAAGAAAGTTCGCCTTACCTTTCCTACATCATTTGCGCGGCAAACTTCTCCAGAACCGCACTCAGTGTCGGAACGACAACGAACTTCCTGGCCGCAAATTGAGTTCAGACAGACGTAGGAACTCGGACAGTCGGAATCAGCAGAGCAGACAGCTTGGCATTGCGAGTTGACGCATTGTTGGTTTCCGAAACAGTCACGGTTGTTTTGACACCTCGCTGTACAGATAAGAGAGCGCGTTGATCATACATTCCAGGAAGTTCAGTTATATCAGGCCGAAAATAATATTTGAAAAATCGACTTACGTGAGCAAATGCCACCAATACATGTCTGCGACGAGGGGCATTGGGCATCACTGCTGCACGCGACCACTGCAACGCAACCTTGCACCGGATTTCCGGTGTATCCCTTGGAGCACTGCAAGCAAAATGTCCATATTATTAAAATAAATATTATATTTATTTTATATATATTCATATTTGTAAATATTATAAATATTATAGTATTATAAGTATCAATATTATTTATTTTTAATTAAAACTCGTAAACAAGTGAAGTTACCGTGCAAACTGGTCGATGATCAATGGCGTTGGTACACTTCGCGTTGGGTCCGCAAACATTCGGAGAGTCACAAACGCCGATACATTGGTTTGCGATACACTCTTCGGTGGTCTGACAGTCCAGGTTGTCCACGCACTGAAGTTGGTAACCTTGAATGAAAATTTTTAAAAATACATTTAACTTTGTAGTGTGTTTTTCGCTTTTGAAAATTTAAACTTACATTCCATTCGAGGGTCGCCAGTACTTTGTTGCGGACAGGAACAAACAGCCTTATGATTCTCTGCCACACAATCGGCGTTAATACCGCAAGGTTTCGGAGATCCCAAACAAGGACTCTTGCAAACCGAATCCAAACAAGCAGCTGTGGAGGGACAGTCAAAGTCGGACGAGCAGTAGCCAGGCTTTTTGCAGCCATTTCGGTATGGGTCGCCTACCAGACCCGCAGGGCAGACGCAAGCAAAGCTTCCGCGGTTATTGGTACACCTATTAACCCCACATAAGCATTGTTATTGTTCACTCAAAAAATAATTTTAGGTGATTTTGCCCTCAGCGGGACAAGAAAAAGCCTAAAGGAAGAGAACTCTTACGTTGCCGTGGCATGACAAGGGTTCTTGGCGCATTCGTTGATATCCTGGCAAACTCCGTTGGAGTCTATTTCGTAGCCCGGCTTGCAGACGCATTGTGGAGCGTGGTTTCTTACTTGACAGTTGCCTTGACCACAGTCAACTCGATCGCAAGGATCTGCGGGTAGTAAAAATAAAACCATATAGTAACAATTAAAGTGGTCTCAAATTACAAATAACGTACTTAGAGAGCATTTGAAGGAGTTTTTGTCACAAGATTTTTGACTCGGGCAATCTTCATCATTGACGCATTCAACCTTGAAGCAACCGACGTTCGGATCAGTAGGGTCACCCCTCATAGTCGACGGACATTGGCATACAGCTTCGCGGTTGATAACAACACACTCAGAGTTGGGTCCACACTTGGTTGTAGTGCACGGATTGGCGCAACTTCTGGTGCCAGCGGTTGTTCGAACGCAGGCCAGGTTTTCGTCTCCGCAAGCATCGGAAGATTCACATCCAACGGCGGCAACACAACCAGGATTTTCATACGCATCTCCTGCGGTTCCTGCAGGACAGCGACACTGGTAGCCACCGTTTTCGTTGACACATTCAGCCGAGAAATGGCATGGATTTCGTAGACACTCGTTATCGTCCACACATTGATAACCTTGGAGAACGTAACCATCAGCGCATCTGTAACCGACAAGAAATTTTAGTCAATTTCGATCATTGAAAAACAGCAGTTTCAGTTACCTGCACTGATTTCCTCGACAGACTTGCGTTCCTGGTTGGCAATCAAGGTCAGACCTGCAACCAGGCTCACAACCACCTTCCATACAAACCTCTCCTGATAAGCAATTGCTGTCAGAGTAGCAGACTTTCAGACAAAAGGATCCTAAATTGTTGGTAACGCAGCGTTCTCCGTCAACGCAGCCACCGCAAGGCGGCATGCATTGTCCGTTCTTGCATTGCCATCCAGCTGGACAGGGAGTTTGCGCATTGCACGTTACTTGAGCGCGGTGACAGCCTTCTTGTGCAGTGGGTCCACCAACGAACCCCTCTGGACAAGAACATACTGGCTTTTGCTGTACGACCTTGCAAACGGCGTTGCGGCCGCAGATTCCTTGACCCTCACATGGATCTAAACAGTACGAAAGTCAGTGTTTTTTTTCAGGAATTTCCAGTTCTATCAACCCTTCAAACTTACTTTTGCATTTGGCGTTGACACAGGATTGACCGCCTGGACATTCACTGTTGGATCGGCAGCCTCCCACGACGCAGAAACCTCGTACGCATGCGTTGTTGACTGGGCACTGTCCGTGTGTTACGCAAGGAATCGCGCAGAAATGGTTTTGAGAACAGCGTTCGTTAAGAGCGCAGTCCTGATGACCACGACAGACAACTAAATACACAAAAAGCTCGTTTTTTACCCAATACTTTTGTAAAACATACAAGATAATTTTTTAAAAAGATAATTATACCGAGCAGTACAATGTGTGATCGGTTAACGTACAGTTCTGATATCGAACAAATCGGATAACGAACACTTTTTTGCGCATGTTTATGTTCAGATAACGAACATCTAACATAACCAACACGTTTTCCGGTTACAAACCCGGAGGTAAAAATGACACATGTTGCAAAACGTTCTCCGGAAAACAATGACAAGCTGGTGTCATTCGAGTTGAAAATTGGTGGTTGGACTGGAAATGAATTAGGTTAGGCTAGCTTAGGTTAACGATTCTCATCAACTTTCATTGATGAGAAATTGATGACGTTGATGACGAGCAATTCGGGTAGCGAACACCTTTTTGGAACGGATTATGTTCGTTAACCGATCACCCACTGTATTGTGAAACCGGTAATTTCTTTGGAGAATAAATAAAGAGAAACTCCTTACCTCTGCAAACTCCATTTCTGCAAGCACTGCCAGGGCAATCATCGTCATTTCGACAGTGTTGGGGAATACGGACGCAACCTGCGTCTCCGTTAGGGTTGACAACAAAGCCGGGTGGACAGGCCGCAATGGTTGGTTGTTGGCAGCTGGCATTGTTAGCACAACTGGTGACCTCCACAGCAACACACTCAATTTCGGGATGAGGGGAAGGCTCAAAGCCCGCAGGACAGAAACACATGGCCATGTGTCGATCCGCAGTACAGATAGCGTTCTTACCGCAACTGTCCGGCACGCAAACGTTAATGCAAGTGTAATCCATACGGTTACATGCTGCAGAATAATGACAGTGAGTTACCCAGAACAGTTTGAGATGAAAAGGGAAGCAAAGTTTACCTTGAGTAGACGGACAGTCGGCGTTGGTAACGCAGGCCATGGTCTTACATCCATCAGCCTGTAATCGTTGACCGGGAGGGCACTGGCACTGAGCCACATGATTCTGGGCAACGCAAACGCTTCCCCGAACGCATTTCATGGTAGCGCAAACAGGCTGACAGCGCCTGATCTTGTCGGTTCCGGCAACGCATCGATCTTCTTCGGAGCACTGGGCGTCCGAGTCGCAATCGTGACGTGGTGGGGGCTGGCATCCCGTACGATCGTTGAGCTTCACGAACCCGGGTCGACAAACACAACTGTGCATCAAAGTTACAAAGGAACATTTTAAAATGGAATTTTGTTCAACTTCTCAAGAAAGAGCGGAAGACGATGGAATTTTACCTTCCTGCGTGGTTTACTGCCTGGCAATCCGAGTTGGAAGGACAGGAGAAGCCCGAGCAAACGTCAATACATTTGCGGACTCCCATTGGATCCGGGCGACAAGCTTTCTCAAGTGGACAGTCAGCGTCGCGGATACAACCAGGTAAGGGAGCCTTTTCGCAAAGAGCAGAGACAGGATTGCGTACAAAGTTGGGCTGACATTCGCACATGGCCTTCCCAGAGGAGATTTTGCACATTTCATTTTGACCGCAGGCGAGGTTCGCGCAAGGGTTAATACATTCTCGGGTTCCTTTTACGCTTGGGTGACACAGCAAGTCTCCTGGACATTCGTCGTCCCTGGAACATTTGTCAGTAGCTACTTCAGGCTGACATCCCAGTTGAAGATCATCGGGGTTGCCATAGAATCCGTCATCGCAAAGACAAGCGGCACGATGGTCCGCCGCCACGCAGACGGCGTTCGGTCCACATTGCGCCCGAACGCAAGCCGACTGACACTGCCTGACTGGCGGTCCCTTGACCGCGTTTCCTTGCAGTGGATAACAGATTTCCCGAGACGGACAATCCAAATCGTTACGACAAGCTCCTGGGGCTATACAGCCCTTCGATCCGTCATTCGGGTTGCCGGTGTAACCTGGCTGGCAAATGCATTTGCCACCCGAACATGCGGCGTTTGGACCACAAGTTACACTGTCGCACAAGTCGACGCATTTTTCCGACTGGCAAACCATACTACACCCGAAAATATCTTTAGTCAATTGCTTTTATCCTAAGCCTGTTTGTTGATGCGTAAATCACGAGAGTATGCACAATTTACTTTGTGCAAAATTACCCTTTCAATCCCTTACATGCGAAAGAAAGAACGTGACTTACCCGGGAGAGCAGGGTCGTGTAGCTGAGCATCCACAAGCGTCACCTTCGCAGACGATGGGTTGAGTTGGAGGCATGCACATCATGAACGGATTGCCAGTGAAACCTTCCTTACAGTAGCAGGTAAAAGAGCCTTGAGTATTGATACACTGCGCATTCATGCCGCAAGGGTTGCCCATACATTCGTTGATATCTGTTGTAAATAATATCTTGCGTTAATCGAAGCCGATTTTCACCAATAACGGCGGAAAACAGTGAAACGACTTACCTTCGCAAGAGACAAAAGGATTGCCTTGGTATCCAACGGGGCAGGCGCAGTCAACTCGGTTGATTCCGGGTTTGCAGATGGCTTGCGTTCCGCATTTCATTTCGTCGCATGTGGCCGTCGTTTTAGCGCATCCTTCGTACGGATTTCCGCCGAATCCCGAGTTGCAGACGCAACGGTTGATGGGCGAGCCATACTCACAGTGTGCGCTGTCTCCGCAGCCGTTAGGAGAGCAAACTGGAGGCAGAACAGGAGGGACGCAGAGTAATTCCGGGTTGCCGATATGGTTGTCGAAGCAGACGCAACGGGAAGTAATTTTGTCGCACTTGGCCCCAACTCCGCAAACCACGCCCTCACAGCGTTCTTTGCAGCGACCAGACACGCACACTTGCGGCTCTTGACAGGGTTTCGTGGCCGAACAAACGTCAGGAACGCAAGATGCGCCAGGGAACGGGTTGCCGTTGTAACCTTCCAAACAGGCGCAAGTAGTAGCACCGTCTGCGCCCACCAAACAGCGCGCATTATCCCCGCATAATACTCCATCGCACACTATAATAAATAATAATAAATTAATGGGTTCGAAAAGCTTGGAAGTACTTAATGTAAACACTCAGTGTAAACATTAAGTAACAAAACAGTCACAAGTTATGATTTATTTAATAATTTTAGATTAGTAGTCTTTAAGTAATACGAAATACGAAAATCTAGAAGCAGAACTGCAAATACTTCGTTAGTTTTAAATGCGAAAATTGTTTTCGTCTTAGGGCCGTAAACAAACATCACTAATCTTATTTGCTGTACAAAACCATTTTAAGCTGAAAAACATTTCCAAAACACACCGCTCTTTAACGTGCCAAAGCGACGAAACAGAAGAAAGCCCCAGCTGAACACTGGTTCAACAAGTGTCTCCCTCTACTTACAGTATCTCTCAACAAAACAACAGCTTATTAGGCTTTAGCAAGTCGGCATTTTATTTTTTGGCTGATTTTAAAGTGTTTTCACGGCTCTTGCAGTAATGTAAGGTAAAAAGTATTTCCTATTATCAAAATATTGTCTTTTAATTATACTTACAGCTACATAGTTTTGTCTGATATTGATGCGCTAACTTTCACGTTACGTAAGCATTGCGTGAAAATAGCCACAAGCATGTATGCCTGTAAACCTATATCTACCGTACGGTATGGTAATAGCTAGCAAACCAAAAGATTACGATTACGCCTAAAAACGTCACTAGAAAGCTCAAAGGATCTGTTTCGGACGCACATTTAAGTATCCTTGTCCCAAGACAGTGCGTACATATTTTAATGAAGAAGTAGATTTCTAAGTTAAATTGAGCTTACTTGAGGTACAAGCTCCGCCAACTCCTTCTCGGAATCCTGGCAGACATCTACACCAAGCAGCGTGGTCTTCTGGTTCACAAACCGCATTTTCGCCACACGGCAATGAATCGCAAGGGTTTATACACGTGCCTTGGACGCAGGTCAATTGCGTAGCACAATCCGTATCAGTCGTACATTCTACTTTTACATCTCCGCGACCTAGCAAACGACCCACATTATTATCAACAACAGTCCTTAAATATTGAACAGTATTAATTTTGTATCCTTCTATTTAAAATGCCCTAACGAGTCAAAGCAGCCTTTTCAAGCTATTTTCAATTCGATATGAAGGTCAAGATGATACTCACATCCGCCATGATAAGCATCTCCTTCAAGTCCCGAAGGGCATCTGCATTTAAATCCCCCGTTTTCATTGATGCACTGAGCTCCTGGGCTGCAAGGATTATCTCGACACTCGTCGATATCGTAACAGGCTAGTTGCGGGTTGCCAGTGTATCCCGGTTGACAGTGACAAGCTGGTGGATCTGTAGGACTACACTTCGCGTTAACTCCGCAAGCCAATCGTTCACAAGGACCTAGGAATTACCATACAGCTTAAGCTAGATTTACTCCTAATAGTAAGAAATTTACTTTTGCATTTGTTGCCGTCTTCAGTATCAGTAAAGTACGGTGGAGGGCAGATACATTCGCCAGGTTGGACGCATTTCTCGTTACTGAAGCAATCAAAGTCAGTGACGCAACGTACTTGGTCTGCTGAGCAGGTGCCTTTGTAAGGATCGCCAGTGAGGCCGTTAGCGCAATGGCATTTGTAAGAGCCAATGGTATTGGTACAGAAAGTACCCACATTTCCGCAGACCTCAGGTGTTTCTTTACACTCGCTACAATAAAATACCAGTAAAACGTTAGGAATAGTACAGAAGTAAATGCTAGATAAAACCGAGGGTATTTACTCGATGTCGGAGCATGATCCATCAGGATTGGGTCTGAATCCAGTAGGACAGGCGCAGTAACTCAATCCACCCGTCACAGAAATACATTCTGCGCCTGAGGGACATGATAATGGGTTGTCCCTCGAGCAACCGGACAATAAACAAGTTCCGCCCACAACCTGGTACGGTGGACGACAACGGCACTCGACGCTGTCGCATACTAAATATCAGACATGGAAATTTTAGTACACGTTTCTGCAGTCTAGACAGGGCATATAATTTTAAGAAAATGGGGGGACTTACCGTCACAGCTGGAATAGGGGTTACCCTCGAAGCCCGCGGGGCAATCACAGGCGTAAGAGCCGGGTAAATTTTTACATACAGCGCGGAATCCGCAGGCTGGACGGTCGGTCACTTCCAAACACTCGTTGATGTCTCGGCAAACGCCGCCTTCACGGGTCCAGCCTCTGCCGCAGACGCACCGGCCTTGGGTACACATTTCACCGGCAGGACACGGTTTGTCGGCTCCGCAGCTCGGCGGAGTAGCAATTGCTACGCACCCAGTCCTGTAAGCGTCACCTTGGAATCCGTTAGGACAAATACACGTAAATTTTCCTGGTTCGTTGCGGCAGATGGCGTTGGGAGCGCAAGGGTTAGCTCCAGCTGCGCATTCGTCAATGTCGTGGCAGCCTCCGACTCCATTTTGCATACCTTCATGAAAGAAATGTCTTATGAATTGTGCCACATTTTTTTCTTGTTTAAGACATCTTGACCAACGGTAAGAATCTTACCTGTGAAACCAGGGGAGCACATGCATTTGGGTTTTCCGTTGATTAGCATACATTCTGCGTTCGCGCTGCAAGATATTTCTTCACAAGGATCTGTTTTGACGAAATTCCATAATTTTAGTTTCGCTGTCTGGCATTGGTGTGTTTATTAGGCCAACTAAAGGTTACTTACGTCGACAGTCGGGGCCGATGTTGGGTTCCGGGCACATACATTCTAGCGATGGTTCACAGATCGCATTTCCGGAGCACCCGTCGTCATTGTCACAACGGACTGCAATAATTTCGCAAGAAAAGGACCCAGGTGTATTGGTACATGTTCCCGCGGGGCAGTTTCCGGGGGTTTGACATTCATCGATATCTATTTTTTTAAAGAAAGTTATACACTTGATTTGGTTTAGTTTTCTGTACTGTACCTGTGCACTTGGTGCGACCATCGCCAGTGTAACCAGGAGGGCAAGTGCAAGAAAAAGAGCCGGGAGTATTGCTACAAATGGCGTTTTCACCACAATAGCCAGTTGGTCCATCCGTCAAGTCGCATTCGTCGATGTCTTAAAATTAAATTTCAATTTCTGCCTTTTTCGAAATAAAAAGAAAAGTGAACTAGACTTACCCATGCAACCAGCTGAAATGTTGGACGGATTGTAGCTCCACCCATCGTTACAAACACAGTAGGCCTCTTCGTTCTTGACTTTACAGGTAGCGTGGCCGCCGCATTTAATTTCTTCGCAGGGAGCTATACCAATAATGTACTTTTACGGTTAGAAGGTCGTGTTAGACAGGTATATTTTACCTTTGCATGGGACTTGAGGAGGAGTTCCGATCAATCCGTTATCACAGACGCAACGGAAAGTACCCACTCCATTGATGCAACTTGCGCGGTTGCCGCAAGGGGAGGGAGAGGCGGTACACTCGTCAATGTCTACGGGAAAAGGCGCAGAAATACGTTTAGGTTAAGATTTTTGGAATGTTTATTGAAAAGTTTTGTAAGGCTTGTTGGAGAGTCTTATTTTTTTGTTTCTGTTTTAGTATTGATTTGGTATAAACGAGGGAAGCTAAAAAGGGACTTACCAACGCAAGAAGGTCCTCTGGCTACGAATCCATCACGACAGAAGCATTGGTGGTCGATACATTCGGCGTTGTTGACACAGTCGAAATTAGACTTGCACAGTATTTCCACGTCCGCCTAATTTTGTACGTCAAATAAATCCTCGGCTTTCGGAAAGAAAGTTTTTGTGATTATTGAAATAGTATACCTGTTCACAAGCGATAGTCGGGTCGGGTTTTCCGATGTAGCCTTGGGGACACAAACAGGTATAGCCCGGTACACCGTTTTCGCACACTGCGAAGTCTCCACATGGTTTGGACAAAGCAGCACATTCGTCGATATCTTTAATAGAAATCCAATGAATTAAACATGAGAGAAGCTATATTTAGTATTTTTCTAAAGAAGAAAACATTATTCCGAAACAAAACAATTAACTGAGAAATCAGTGCCACCCAGGTGGAGGATTTCGGACGAAAAAACCGCTTAACTTTGTGTTTTCTCATAAAAGATACAATGATGTAAAGATATATTACTGAACTTATTCTTGGGAATGTATGGTCTATTTGCAAAAACTGAAGCTCTTTCTTGCCATAAACTTTCTCATACTTTTAGCCTCAAGAATAACTTGATAAATATGGAAAAACATAGGTAATTTTTATATCTCTGAAGTATATTGCATATAAATTAGCCCAGCAAGCTTAGACACTAAGTTTGGTTATTCTGTCGAAATCGCTACACTTGTGTTAGCTTCAAACTTGTAAAACCTAGTTTTAGAATGAAAGTGGATCGCGTGAGTCCACGCGATTGATACAGTGCTTTTAAGAATCTAGAATTTATAATTAACAAGCTCGAATTTTATGGACAGTAAAAAATTTGCTTAGTAACTTACCCACGCAGCCAGTATAAGCATCACCAGTGTAATCTTCTTTACATGTGCATTGGAATCCCCCGGGCAAGTCAGTACAAGTCGCGTTACCCCCACAAGGGTTACTTTTACACTCGTCAAGGTCTGGAAATGAGTGAAAAAGTTGCATACATTATCTTCAGGGCTTCCAACAGCAAATCTTTTTTTAAAGCTTTCGATCATATTCGTACCAATACAAGCTACACGAGGATCGCCTTGAAAACCAGGTGGACATTCGCAAATGTGCCCTCCGTTGGTATCTCTGCAAATCGCGTTTGCTCCACATGCCCCAGGCAAGTCTTCGCATTCGTTGATGTTGGCGCACTATAAACGTCACAAAATTAGTCCAAAATGACCCCAATAAAAATAAGATTTTATTGCTTACGCCATCATAAGGGTTTCCACGATACCCGGGTAGGCAATTACACGTGTAATTACCCGCCAGGTTTTCACAAACTGCGTTGGAACCGCAAACGGGAGTCCCTTGCTTACATTCGTCAATATCTATAAGTAAGAAAGGAAAATTAATAAGATTTAAATCCGTAAAAATATTAAAATAATATTTTTGGTCATATTTATATTTAAAATTTTACTAATATAAGTCGTAGAAACAGTATAATTGAATTCATATCAATTATACGTTAATAGTATAATTCAGTAAGAAATTAAATCCGATTAAGATTAGTGTATGAGATAAATGTAGGCTATTAAATATTTTGAAAGTGGGTTTACCCTTAAGGTATTAAACACTTCCCTTTTTAACAAATGTTTTACCTTTACACTCGGCTTCGCCGTCGCCTTCGTATCCGGATTTACACTTGCAAGCGTAGTGGCCCGGGTAATTACAACATTCGGCGTTTTCGACACATTTACCCGTGATTTCAGGGTTTTGGCACTCGTCGATATCTGGAGCCGGAAATTTGCGCAATTAATTAGAAACACATGCAAAATACTTGGAGATTTTTTATTGTTCTCTATGACTCATTTCCGAACAACAGTATTTTATTTTATTCATTGCATATGTGTAGGGCTTTTTTGGAAGGTGTTAGCAAGGAAAGTTTTTGCAGGTGTAGAATCAAGTGATTTGCCATTCCTTCTCCCTTCACTGAACCACTTCCTACATATACGTGAAGCAATCCAGCCAACAACCATGGGCCCCGTGGGCAGTGAAAAGTATGTCATCCACTAAAAAACTTGCCTCCTTTGCTTACAGGAGTCGAGACATTCCTTTTTTCTTTAAGAAAAAGGAAAGAACAATAAACATTCTAATACCTAAACTCATTTTCTCCATAAACTTCGACTATAGTTACATTACAATGGATATGAAGTAAATCGAAAGCTTTTGTCCTCCAAAAGGGCAATTTGGGTTGGGTGTGTAACTGTTTTTGGAAAATGAAGGTTGGAACCCAGTATGTGTTGGTCTTTTTACACGGTACATCAACTCCACCCGAGTTATTCCCAAAGAGACGCCCAAATTGTTAAGGTTCTTCAGTTGCCACGATTCTTGTAATCGTTGCCCTTGTTTTTCTTTCGAGGCGATTCCTCTCTCCAATCCCAAGTGACTCATTAGAACAGGCTGAAATCGTCCTTAGCTGGTTTCGAACATCGCAATATACATATATCACCAGTAAGGTGGAGGCTAGGCTCTTCGCTGTGTATACGCGCTTTCTCTTTCGAGCCTTATCCAGAAATTAGGTAAAGTGGGAAACGGGGCTCACGGGGGTCCCCCTCCAGGAAGAAGATGCAACTGGAAACTAGAACGCAGTAAGTTACCTGAAGCCATAGTTTGCGCCAAAACTTGATCACCGTAGGAAGACCGTTTACAATGTGGCTAAGATTATCTATCTGACTACGAACGATACTAGGGATACTTAATTGCTCGAAAGAAATGTTTCGGGAAACGTTGCTTGTTCCGTTTCCGAGCAATTTGTTCTTTCAAGTATTAATTGCTACTAATTGCACAACAATAAGATTTAGCGGTCCTTCAGTTCTTCAGTCTTGTATGAAAGTTGAAAGAAACTTGTTTTTATTGTGGTTAAGTTTAAAAGAATCGAGATTCCAGCTGCCTTCATCTCTAAAGGTTACTAACCCATAGAAAATTGAGTAAAACCGAGAAACAAGATTCAAGAGAACAGACTCTCGACATGACTCGATTCAGACCGGATTCTTTCAGCGAAGCTCGGAACCTTGCTTCAGTTTCGGCAAAAAGGAGTGAATAAAGAGTTACTTGGCGGTGTCTTGCTAAGTAACTGAACTTGAGAACAGAACGAGAACTTAAAAAACAACTAAAAACATTGTAACTTCTTTCCTCTCCGCAGCGAAAGTTCACAGACTAAAATTATTACTACTTGCGTGATAACATCCGCATTTGTAACGCGATTCGATGCAAATTCCCTCATTTTCGCCTTGCAGGCAATCGAAGCTTCTTATTTCGTGCTGTGCCTTCAAGTCTCCGACACTTTTGCATGGTAATTACTTTTAATTTTCAAGCTACTACTTTTTAAATCTTTTTTTCTTAGATCGAAGACCTTCCTCTACCTGCAGGGGAGCTTCCAAGCTCCAGGCAATCCCACTAAAAAAATCAACAACAACAAAAAACTCAAAATAGAAGACAATTTGACCGAAGAAACGCCAGAAGGGGTATCAAGAAAACTCGTCTGATAGCAAGTTTTCCCTAGTCATTATAAGAAGGCCCCTTCATTTTATGATGCCCCCTGAGTATATAAGCTCAATGTTGAGTACCTAAGAAACTTTTCTCTTTTTAATATTTTTCTTGAGCTTTTTTAGAGGCTGAAACGGAAGAGAGCAACGTCTTATGGGATGCCGAGGCGAATGCCCTTTTGGCTTCTATGTTTTCTGTCAGTTCTTGCTGATGCCGACCGTTACAAGTGCAGAAAAGCACTGCTAATGATTCTGTTTGCATTCCAATTTGCGATGAGGGTGGTACTGAAGAAAAGGGGGCAAGAGGAGAGACATACGATGGGAAATTTTGGCGAAATGTACGTGTCTAACCACGCCATGAGAAAATTGTCATGCCTGGGTTGGGAAAAGGGGTAGTTTTAACAGATAAGCTACCTAGAGTTAATGTGGATGTTATCCGCTCCGCCATAGATCCTCGCACTCATGTGTGACTCCACCTTCAGAAATCGCGAAAAACAATCGGTGTTATTCATCAAAGATTGTAACGAGGGTTTCCGGGGGGCTTTAGAAAGTCATTTAGCCTAGTTTTGACAACAGTAAGTGAGGTAAAGGTCGTAATGTTGAGGCGGATTGTAACTATGGACAGCTTCGTGGGTTGTTTAGGAGTCAACTTGTCTGTATTGTATATAGTTGTAGTCACGCTATTATTTCCGCTCCATATGATCTTGCAAATGATTCTTAGCGGATAATAACCTGTCGCGAAAACAGTACTTATTTACCTTCTTTTGTTCAGACTTGTTTTCCGTATTTTTTTGGTCAAATTGGAGATTAAACGTATAAACTTCGTAAAAATTTCTCAAGTGTTGTTTTCGTTCATCAAAAGAGGTTCTTTAATGATGAGAAGTATTTTAGCGAAGCTTTTTCCTCATTTGCGCAATTTTTGGAACGCTTAAGGTCAATTTTCTTGGTATTTTGGTAGTACAAGTGGTTAAAAGTATTGAAGCTTGAGTTGGCTAATGGGCCAATTTTAGGCCAACGTTTCTTGGAGTCCTTGAAAATTTTCCCAGCAAAAGTAAATAAAAATAATCCCTTGAATTGTGTTGATTCTGTTGATAAAAACAGAAAAGTGTAAGCACGAGCTATACAGCGTGACTTTCCAGGTCATTTCCCATGAAACTTGGGGAAGTTTAGGTTCCTTTTGAGGAGAATTTCCTTAGCATTTAATCGGGACGGCAAGCTGATCTTAAACAGTGTAAGAACGTAACTTTCTATTAACACCGCCCAGGACTCGTTAAACATGTCTGCTTTTTTAAAAAACTGAAATCGAAACGTTCGTTGACCTTGGTACTTTGCAAGGAAGAAGAGGAATGACGCTGCTGGGGGCAGATTTTTTTTTGTTTTTTCCCCTTTTTTTCCTTTTTTATAAGAGGGATGAGTGAAGCAGTATTACTTCGCGTGATGCCACATTGCGTTTCCCAATTCTAGAAGACTTTTATTTTAAATTCTTATGCGCATAATGATGGGAAGCTCGGTAGGAGGCATCCTTGAACACGGGCAATTCGAGTTCTGCGTATTGGCCGGGCTAATTTTGAGGTCTAAACGTGTCTGGAGAGAAGAGAAGTTTTGCGTAATAATACATTGAAAAGTCTTAAAGGTTAAGGTAGTCGAGAGATCCCGTTGAGGTGAGTGAGTGCATGTTCTTTGAAGCAGTGAGGCTTTTTCTTTTATAAAAAACGATAAAAAGCGCCTTGGCCTTGCCTATGGCGCCCTATTTTTTGAGGCGCCACTAAGTTTGAAAGCAAGAGTGCGGCCTAGAGTAAGGTTAAGCCTAGAAAACTCACGCAAGCTTTGTTTCTGGGTTCTGTCTGAGATCGTTTATCTAGACTAGACCGTTTTTGTTGATGGGTATCCATGCATATAGGCCTACCTACAGGAAAATGCGTAATTCCACAATAGTGGAATAGGTTGAACCGAAACTATAGTTTTTATTGCAATTTGGTCGCCTTCGATAATTGGGAACCATGGACTCAAATGCCAACATTAGTAGTAAATTTAGCAAGCAAGGAATACAAAGGAACTCCTTTGTGTAATTTTTGTGTTAAAAGTTCCAGCAACTTCAAGGCAACATCGTTGTACGCAAACTGGCGAAGAATCCAAGTATTCTATTATGAAAGTGTTGAAGAATTCGAGTGTTCAATTATTCGTTGAAAGTGCTATATATGAAGTTTTCATTGTTAGCATAACAGAATGGAAAGTTTTCTCGATAAGTTCTGGTTAAGAAAAATGGCAAGGGAAAGTGTCCAATTCCGCTGACGTATTGGAATCAAAGTTTCTGATCTCATGGGCTCTTGTAGACCGTAATTTGTTCGTTGTGTTAGTTTTGGCCATCCACGTACCATTAAGTATGTACACTTATAGGTCTTCAACACCAAATGGGGAGAAAAAGATGCTAATCATGGTATACAAGTTTTGAAACTTCCATAATGGTCAAAGCGCCAAGTCTTCTGTCATGACAAACGACATACCGAAGATTCACAATGTCGTTTTAGGTTGAGAACTTCTCACGACTACCTGTTATATCTACGCAAACCTTGTATAAAAGCACGTCCCTTGCAGAGAACTCTCGCTTTTTGGTCTAGTTTTTGTTCCAACGTCCCTTTTCTTAGTTTGGTTCATTCTCACGAAACAGTTTTAGTCGTTAGCTAATGACCGTTAATGTCCACGTTCTCGACCGTGAAGGCCTACAAATTCTCTCAAAGTTTAATAGACATATGTGGGTGTGTTTCGAAGCTCTAGAGAATCTTTCGTTTTGTAATGCCTGAGGCCATTAGTTAGGTAAGCATCCGGGATTGCTTTTCTTTAGCTCATTCCTGGCGTTATGACGCTTTGTGCTGACACTGCGTATGCTAACTGACAAAAAAACATGAGAGATTTCGAAGACCTGTTGTTGGACTTGGAAGATGGGGAATACCAAAGTCAACTCAGCATTCAAGAGTGTGACGGAGAGGGAAAGAGAAAGAGAGAGAGAGAGATGAATGCCATACATGGAAACTTCTAACTCCATATTTGGATTCTGCCTTTCCTACTTTAGCCTTGTGAGTCTGAAACTTTGGGATCGTCTGTCTCGATCCATAACGCGTATAGCATCCCCAGGGAGAACAACCTACACTAATGGGAACATCCTAACATCCCCATAACCTACTGCCGCAAGATGAGGAATTGAAGTAGAACCTTAAGTTACCATACAGACCCTTATGCGGCAATAACACCCTCTACATTTTTGGGCGGCTTGCGTTAAAAGTTTGAGGTCAAGTTTAGCCTTGTGTGATTTATCTTTCCCGTTTAAGAGCCTCTTGCTAAAGAATGTTGAAATGTTTCTTTCCTTTTTAGCTAAATTTGTGGATGCTTGCTTCAGATTTGGTAGAGTTCTTACGAAATTCGATGGTAATTTGAGGGAAAGTGATGACTGGATTTGATTGTTGTTCGGAAATTTGCATTTAGGCGCGTAGATAATGGAAGCATATTTTTGGAAATAGAAATTTTAGATTTCTTACCTGTACAGTTAAAACCATCCCCAGCGTAACCAGGATAACAGGAACAATAGAAACTGCCTAGAGTGTTGGTACACTTTGCGAAGACATCGCAAGGTCTGTATTTACACTCGTTTTCATCTGCAAAAGAGCCAAACAAATTAATAAATAATATAGAACTAGAAAAAGTTGCAAACAGAATCTTTGGAGTCGGGAAGCTTTAGAATTTGAATAAACGCTTTGAGTTATTAGCAACGGTTTGGCGAGCGAAACTTTATGTGCGAGTTTTTTTAAAGACGTTGAAGAGATTTGTGAAAAACCAAACCGGTCCAACTGGTTGTAAGGTCATCCTTTTTTTAAGAATTTAAGAAAAGGATCCCTTACAGCATTTTTTTTTCGATTTTGCTCGGTGTTGAGAAACTGCAAAAGGTTTTTCAATAACCCTCACCAGCGTGCCAATGCACTCCAAAGCTAAGCTTTTTCCGTACTTTAAACTCCTACTAGGTGACTCATCAGAGCTTTGAGGAAAATTTACAAAGATCAAATAACGCGAATAAAAACGTACCTGGGCTTTCGCAGCCGCAGCCGTTGTAACCATCGTTACAATGGCACTGATGATCCAGACAGGCTCCATTTATACACCGTTTCCCAGTTGTCAACGGACAATCCGCTACGGAAAATATTTTTTAAAAATTTAATATAATCTTTCCACCAAACTCGGATTAAAAATGTCGGTTTTTAAAGATTCGCTGATAGCTCAAATAGGATTACTATCACGAAATGAGGCGAAGGACACAGCTTCGTGACGGTTACCAAGACTTAATATATATCCCACGAGCAGAAATATAGGCCAAGAATTAACTTTTACTCAACGTTTTATTTTTATTTGAGGTTTAAGTCTGGGAAACTAGAAACGGAAGTTACAAACCTTAAAACTGACAATTTTAAAACCAATCTAAATACATGATCAAGTATACTTTGGATGTTTGGTTCAACGTTGGTATTTTTTTTTTCTTATAAAAAAAGAAAGTGGAAGGCAATACTTACAGGTGCATTTGAGCTGCGCTCGGTTTTCATCCGAGCCTAGGAAACATTCCGGTACACCATTACACAATTTGGAAAGTTCGAATAACTGTAACACATCTATTGACTCGTTGACTTGACAACCAAAATAGCCGTCTTCTAAGTGTAAAAAGAAAACTTCTCGTCGTTGTAATGGATTGTTAGTTCTGGAACCCGGTTGGGCTAATATCTGTTTGAAAAGAAACAAAAAAGAAAATTAAATTAGTTCACCGTGATTGTAATCTTCAACGTACAGAAAAAACTACCAATTTTGTAAAAGCATATTGGGTTTTATAAAAGATATTAGCGTTGTAATGGAAAATGTTGCAACGCAAAGAACCCGGTGGGTGGATTTTTCAACGTCAGCAATTTTATACAGGATTCCATTGACCTTGACTTTTGTCACGGAATTCTTGATGCCAAGAGAAGGTTATGAACCCGAGACTAAACGCATCCTTGCTTGCTGGGCTGGAGAACAAGCAGCCTTCCGGTGGTCTGCTTAGCTTGTTTCTTGTTCTTATTCTTTATTCTTTATTCGCGGTCTAAATGACAAGAGCGGGAAAGCAACGCCAAAGCCTTTCGTTAAGGCGTGTATAGTGTAAGTACCAAAAGTCGCAGACCATGTCACTCACGGATTTACATCATTAACTTTTTTTTCTTCCAAGGTCGCACGAGGTACCTTTCATTGCCGTTTTATCGTCCATAAATAAAGCTATTAGGCCTTGGTATTTGAAATTCTAACTAGAACACGCTTCACAAGTTTTTCAGCGATGTCTTCCGTAATCCAGTTTCTGAACGCAGCAACCGGTGATGAAACCATGAAACATTGATGAAAAAAAGTATTGAACCAAAAGTTCCGTTACAAGTTGTTCCTATATTTAAGAATGATTCTTCGAAAAATTCAATGTTCCAGTTTTCTAAAATTCTAGAAATTATTGTGTTTTTTATCGTGACAATTTCCAATTTTGCGAAGTTTCAGCATTTGTCGGAGTTTCCGCTTTCGAAATGCTTCGCGGTTCGCATTTGGTAAGTTCGCGATTCATTTAGCAGGATTCACGGATTATCCGAACTGCGTGCTTGAAAGCGTTTAATTTTTTTTCCAAAAAAGCACAAGAGTGTTTGGAGGACACGCTTTAGTTCAAAAGACTAGAAATCGGCCCTGATTAATATTTCGAAGATGTTTTTTGGCTCTAAGGCCGGTCGTGTAACTCGGCTTCGGCATTTCCTTCAGCCTTGAGTTTGGGAAACTCATCGGCAGGATTACCCCTCAAATTACCTTAGTCAAAACTTTCCTTCTTTATTCTGTTTTTTCTTTTCTCTTTTTTCCCTTCTCACTGTCTAAACATCCGACGTGGGAAGATATAATTGAGGGGAAAAACTAAAAAAAAAATGGTATCCTATTCCTCCTACAGTAGGTGAAGTCAGCGAGACCTTCATCGGTTTTAACACTAACGACGCTTTGGTATCATTTCCCCCCGATTTCCACTGACACCACTCGACCCTGGCATTTTGGCCCAATGAAAAAAGTAACGACGTGTTGGCAATATCTTTAACGTGTTTAGAGTCAACACGTTCTTGGGTGATCAAAAAAAGTTTAGGAGGTCATTGCGAAACGGAACATGTAAAGGCTATGATAGCTGAACATATCTGCCGAATCGTATGCTTACAGTTCTTAGCTTCACTGAATTTAGAAAGAGACACGTTTGTCACGGGACTTGCATACGTAATGAAGAAGGCATTAAGGAATACGGAACCACCCCATAAGTAGGCCATCGCAGAGCATTGGGCTGGAAAAAGAGCCCATCTTCACATTTTTTATCACCGAACACGGTTGGCCTCCTAACCTCTGGCAGCCTTATTCTTCTAAAACTATGCTATGACCCTTTTTTTAGGTTTTGCCGTTAATGTTCTTGCATTTTTTCTAGACAGGTAGACCAAAAAGACTTGAAACTTACGTGTGGTAATGTGAAGGTTATCCAACTGATGAATCCCCAAAGGATCTTCATTTTTACTGCAAAAAATGAGGGAATCTTAAATTAGTTTCATGTATTACTTGCATTCACAATCCAACCACATTAATATTTCATGCATAATATACCGTGCATAGTATTTACGTAATAAACGTTAAGCAGGAATCTTTTAGTTTCGTAAAGTTTCTGGAAATTTCAGAAAATCCTTAAAATTAATCCTTAAATTTCAAAATGTATATTGCTTCAGTTAAGTACGAATTAGAGCCGTGTAATATTGAAAAATCGTGCTTCTATGCGATTTCGTTTTCTTTATTTTTTAGCTTGAACGGCTTAAAAGGGCTTAAGTCTGTATTAAACTGAAAATGGCTTCTCTTAAGGCGATTTTAGAGAGGAAAATATTTTCATTTTGTTTTGGGTGGCCAAGCATATATTGATGCGCTGACATGGATTTGGGCTGGTAAGTCGGCAAAAGCGCTTTTCACACCCTTATATGCTATCCTTAATATGAACATCCCTTAAAGGGGTAAAGGATTCAACGTTCAGGAACAATTCCATGTCCAGATTCCGCCGATATAAGGATAATATGCGATTGTAATCTTCAGAATGGGCGCCAAGTCAGGTTTGTCTCACCCCAAATTTTTGCATCGATTGTTTCCTATAGACCATTTTCCCTGCAATAAAATTCTTAATCCTGCTATATTCCAATCCAGAATTCAACTGACAATTGCCCTCTGCCATCAGCTTCACTCCTTTCGCAATTTCCTTTCAACAGATCAAAAGTTAGGAAATTAATACCTGGTACCCGTCCCTTTTACTTAAAGGGACGGGTATCAGCTCGTGAGGAAATGTTTTGGCAAAGAATTGCGAGGAAATTAGCCAGTTTGAGGATGTTTATTACAATTGTTGAGGCCTTTCGTCCTGTTGTGTTTCCGCAATTCATCAATTATGTCAGTACGGTGCTTATTAGTTGGATGCATTGGCGTCAAGCCGACGTGCTGACGTCGCTTTTGCAAGGGTTTAAATTCACGGGAAAGGGGGCGAGGTTTTGGTTACGGTGGTTGAAACAAGGGAGAGTGAATCTGCCGAGCCGTCTTCCTGCTTGACCCCCCATATATACACACATACCTTGCTGTAGTCTATACCTGGTATACCTTATGAACTATAGAGTAACTTAAGCGTATGGGAAC
The DNA here is from genome assembly GCA_022832235.1 of Lepidurus couesii. NCBI lineage: Eukaryota > Metazoa > Arthropoda > Branchiopoda > Notostraca > Triopsidae > Lepidurus > Lepidurus couesii. Next base: position 43,017 of record JAGJRP010000080.1, on the reverse strand, counting down.
AGATGGTTCGTTGGTTTTTAGTAGTTAAAACATGGGGGAAGAGAAGAAAGAGAGAAAGAGACCTAGACGAGAAGACTTCCGGCAAAAAAACATCCGGGTAAACAACTGAAGTAATCTAACATTTTAGCGAAAGGTAAATGATAACTCTATGGTTTATTCTAGCGTCCTTTTCAGTCCGGATGCTAAACTTTGACCCCTCCACAAAAAGGTTTCTATTCAATTCCAAAGCGGTTGCATAAGGTAGGAAGCTCTCTCTGTTTCCCTTTTCGGTCTTTCTTTCTCTCTTGAGGTAAATTTATGCAAAACGAGGCTTGACTCACAGACGCCGAGACTGCGTGGGCAGTCAACCTTAATCTTCGGACGTTTAAGCTTACGGAGATAGGAATTCGGTTTCCGCCTTATTCTAGTCAAGTTTTCGGGCAAATTTAAAGCAACTTTCGTGAAATGATGTAGAATTCAAACTAGTTATCCTTTAAATAACATTATGTTTTGGATCTCTAGTTAATTTGAACGCAACTGCCGTATTGCGTCATCGAAATGAACGAAAGCTAACGAGATTTTATTGTAATTTAATTTTACGAGATATGAATTCAGGAGATTTCAACGCAGATTACACATCTTTCTCAAAAGGACTGAGCAAATCATTACTTTTATTTAGCCCGATTGTTCTGGTGAGTTCAACGCAAGTATTACTGTTGTGAAAAAGAAGATTAATTTGCTGAGCTTTTCTATTATGCAGGACGTTAACTTTCTTTTGAATTTGACCGCCTAATAACACCGTAAGGATGTATCATCTCAAGATTGAAAACGATGTTAGTACAAGCATGTCCGATCCGAAGCATTCGAGCCTGTACGCAGAAATTGTTGGAAAAGGGCGTTGCATGATTCGGTGCTTGAGAAAGTCCAGCACTCCATGACAAGGCCCGCAATTTTCGAAGAAAGAAAAGGCAACACCATAAGCGGGGATGTAGGTCGACGCCTAAATAACCCACACGAGTTCGGGCTTGAGCTTTTCACAGGTAAGAATGTCTATACTTGTTACCGCAAAGTAAATCTTCAAAGAAAACAACAATGAAAAGCAACGACTAAAGCTTCGTTCAAACTTCTGTTTGAAATTGAAGTTCTTTAACGGGCTCGCAACGTGCCCCCGCAAAGCTTCTTTCGCTGTCGCAACTCGGGCAAATTCGCCAGGTTGAAAGTGAGCGATAGCAAAGAAACTTGTGTCGTATCACCAACGCCTTGTCCATATATACACACACAAGCAGGTTTTGTTCAAGGACTTGGCATCTCGCACCGCGTGCATTGCAACGTTAACGAAAGAGAGAGAGAGGACCTTAACGAAATTATGGACTCACCACACCTCTAAATCTGCATATATGATTTTTAAAGGTATTGTTAAGATTTCGCTCTAAAATAAACTAATCTAATAATTCCGTAATAAAAAAAAGAGTTAAGAGGCAAACTTACCAGCTGTGACCATGGCTCCGCCAGCCACAGCACGCTGGATATCCGTAATTTCGCTAAAAAATTAATCCCAGAAGATGTTTAAAGGTGACGCACTGCACTTCAAACACCACACAACGTCCACCCCAAAAAGAAATGTACCGCGCTTTGCCACTTGTTGCGGTACCAGCAATTTTTTCGAATGTACTCGAGTACCGCAGGAACTCACTTTTCGTAAAGGTCTGGTGGCTCACCTGCCTGAGACTCGACTGAAGGCAAAATAGACACCGAAAGAGCACACCAGAAACTGGGCAGGTGTGTTCCTCCAATTCCAGCACACCTTTGGGTTCTAAGTTAAGGAGACCGTGTCCGGAGCTTTCGCTTCGTTTCGTGCATTCAAGTCGTTCCCCACAGCGTCACGTGACGAACCAAACCTCCACTTCCTATTGGCAAAACTATAGCGAAGTTTACCAAAGCTCACCAAAGAAAACACCAGGTAAAAGACCTTATATGCACTGCATATGCAACGCTTTAGCGCATCTTGTGGGACGAGCAAAAGTCTTCGCTTATGCTATGGATCTTTTTTATTTCTTTGACCAAGTGGGCGGACCGGATAGCCATACACTCAAAACCTCATGGAAGAAACGATGGTAGGAGGTAAGGCTTTTCTTGGTTCGTCATCGTCACGACCCGTGGCCGCAATCATCTGTAATTGTCCGCCATCCAACAACACTAGCAAAAAGATACTATCTTTTCAGGTTCTTCTTTCTAGCTTCTTTTTCGAATGTTTCCAAGGCTGAAGCTTAAGCTTCCTAATTAACTCATATGAAAAGCTAGTGGTTTGAATGTGGAAAATAAAAAAAGAATCGGCATGCTCTGAACTCGTCATGCTCAATCGTCTGAAATCTTTGAAGGTTTTATTTTTCCAAAACTATAAGTTCAAAGTCATGCAAACTACAGTACATGAGGGCGGATTACGTATTATTTGCAAGTACATGAAATGTAAAGCTTAATGAAACAAAAAGTTACAAGTTGAGGACATTAAATACGGACGAGAAGGTTACGGATTTGCAAGAGTGATGTCATCTTCTTGGTTGCGTGCTTCCAGAAGGTTCCGAAGTACTAAATATGTCTAAAGTTTTTGGACAGAAGGTAAGCGGTAGAAAGTGAAAATGAATGTTTTTCATTTCTATTGTTTCGCTTTTCCATTTCGATTTAATGTCCGTTAAAAAAAGCTTTTTTAACAAGTTTTTACATTTCAGTCATTTAATTTTCTTCTACAATATTCGTCCTTTATTTATGGCTTAAGATCTAGTGATTTGAGGTCTTTTTCCTTATCATTCTGGGTGCGGGTATTTTAAAAATATTAGTATTAAAAAAATACGAGAAAAAATTTCTGTAACAAACTTTTTCGTGTGCCGATTTAAGAGGTACGCGTTTTTGCTTTCAGAAATATAATGGAAATAAAATAAAAAGTTGCGCTGGATTCCCCACCCTTGGAAAGAGGAAAAAAGTATCGCAGTCTGGGGATTTCTGGCATTCTTGGAAAGTCGTTTGGGATTGGTCTATTAGTAGGCCGTGACAATGCTTGTGGGGTATTGGTTACGTAAGAAGAGAACAAAAACTTTCGCTTTTAACTAATCGAAGCGAAGAAGCCTTCCCGAGTTCTTGAATTCTGGGAGTACAATGCACTCCAGGGTCTTTTAGACTTCCGACCCATCCTTATAGCTCCGAGATAAGTAATTTGGGTATAATGCAAAGAATAAAAAAAAGAATCTCAGATCATTAAGGAAATATGCAGGCGCCGGCTCTTGAAGCCGTGAGAAAAAATACCTGACGAGTCAAAAGGTTAGGCAAATCATTGACCCAATACATATAAGGACGCCTTGCTTGTATGTAGGGCTTGGATTGCTTTTGATACCGCAGACGTTGAATTCCCAATCCCACGTCAGCGGAGCAGAACTGGAAAGCATCAATAATAAAACTGCAGAAAAGGGGAGGGAATTACAACTTTAATAAATCTAATCCAAAAAACAGACATGTGGTGGCGAAGGTTTTCAATTCTCTCACTTGATTAGAAAACGTTTTATTATGGGAACGTTGTCAAGTAGAATCTCGCAGGAGACAATGACTTGAACGCGTTTGGTTCGAAACAATAACCTTGAACTTGGCAAAAAACAGGAATACAAGATACATCTGCCCAGGGTTTTTCACACAGATTTTAGCATGCAATGCCATTTCCCTATAACCGCCCACCTAACAATGGTTGGGATCGGGATTTTTTAACTCACCATACCAAGTAAGGTAATCTTTTTTTTTATCCAAATAGAAGGTAAAAGTGTTTCTATGCTTATGTCCCTTTCGCTTTCCTTAACAAGGTGTTACCGAACCATTTTTCGTTCAAGCCCTACAGAATCCTTAAACCCTTATCTAATGGTCGGACACACAGGCGCGAGTCACCATCCACCATCCATAAATTCACGACATTTTACTTCACACACCCAAAAACTTTCGATACTTACACCCCGTAGACCATCAAGGTCTCGTTCGACACAGACCTCCCACTTACTGTGGCCGTGAACTACCTGAACTATTATAAACCTCAAAGACCGAAGTTTTGGGCATTTTTTACCCAAACATTAGCTACTATTACCGAAACAGGCAAGAGTTAGACACCTTTGTGCCCCCCAAACGAAGCTATGTGTTCTTGCGGCTCAAGGTTAAAAGATGCCGTGAAAAGGGATATATTTCACCCTAACCCACCCAGGAAAACGGTATTTCGAAAACGAAACCAATGGAAATCGAACCAGAAACACGAAACTTAATGACAACAGCAATACTTAATTTATGTAATTCAATATGACAATATATACTTAATATTATAATTTAATACTAAAACAAAACAAAAAATATTATTAGTATTTTTATACAATATTACATATCTTTTTATTTTATTTTTTATTTTATAAAATATTTATGAGTTTTATTGGTTCATTATACTCGTAATGATACTTTAGACTGCATCAAAGCTGACAGCAGCTACAGCATAGTTAATTGATATATAAGTAAACCAAGATAAGTGTTCCGAATTTTGCAGAATCTAAGAAAACTGGAGTACAAGAACAAGATGATGAACTTCTGATAATTAATTTTGCATTTATATTAGTTACAATGGACATCCTTGAGAAACTTAACGAGGTGACAATAAGACTATAGGCTTCATGTTCTTTGTTGTTGTTATAGGTTGATTTGCGAAAGAAGCCTTCATGAAGTTTTAATTTACATCAAGTAAACCCAAAAAGGGGATAAAATTCTATACAAATGCACTGCAAACGTTTTTGGTTACTAAACGTGGCTGGCAAACTTCATGGGGGTCCCAATACTGATCGGAAAAACACACACACGTTCTACACAATTCTTCCCATTTTCTGTGAAAAATCGGGAGGGCGCTAAATTTCTAGCACACGAACCACGCCAAGCAATGCCAGTTTGTCAAAGATCGAAAACAGGAGTAGTTGTGTACTTTTTTCGTTCACTGGATATGGAGGTTTGACATGTATAAATGCTTTAACTCAACTTTGGCATGGTTTTCAAAAAGTGCAGCACGGTTTTGTCCTTCGCCTTTCTTCACCCAATGAGCGTACACTCGAAACGCACAGGCATCGATGACCTATGCATAATGAGATTAAAAACGTGTTTTTTCACAATTCTTCATGTTTTCTTTTACCTTTCGAACCATTTTCATCCTGTAAGGGTCTAATTGAGCTACGCTGACCGAAAGAGGCTCCGGAGTGAAACGTAGGCGCCGAATGCGCACCATAGAGCGCACGCACAAAATGCCAAACCGAAACATTCGCTTGGCATTAAAAGCTCGACCTTGGTATTGCTACAAGGTACCGGAAAGAAATCAAAGAAAAACGAAGCCTTTAATTATAGCTATAGAAACTTATTGCCGATCAAATCTAATAATTGAAATTTAAGAAAAAAGGGACTGAAACAGTGCACCAGAAATGTAAGACTTACACTTTGAAGAAGAGCTTCGCGTTCACGTAAACTTCCTGCTGGCTAGAAAAAAGAACACCATGCCAAAAACACAGAAAAAATCATACACGTGTAAAAACAAAAAGAACCAGAAATTATGTCCATCAAGAAAAAAAACCCGTTCATAACATAAAAAGAACAAACCATTAACTACAGCCACTTGCAAAGAAATAAACAAGTTAGCCACAGAAGTTTCTTTAGAAAATAAGGATTTTTTTTTACCGTATTATGGTACCGAGTAACAAACCGTGAGATGAGGAAAAGATGAGGAAAAGACGGTTTCTGCCGTAAAAAGTGGAAGAGGTAGAAGAAACTTACCAGCACTTGAAAGAATTCATGTTTTAACGCCTGCGAAACGGTGAAACGACGACGAGGGTCTACAACGAGCAACTTAGAAATGAGATCTTTTGGAGCATCTGTCGGGAAAATGTATAATTAATTTTTGAGTTTATTACTTATTTGCTTGTTTTATTTAAATATTTTACCTGTGATGTCATCCCACTCGGGGGAAGTAAATGAGTAACGTCCTTCCATGATATTGCGAAGCATGACCATCTGTTTTCGGTGCCAAAAAGGTGGGCAACCCACGAGTCTGTGACCATACATCGTTAACTAAAATAAAATCCAGGTGAAGGTTGAATTAAGCTTACAGTGTGTACATGATGACGCCACAAGCCCACCTAATGTGCACAAATTTTAGAAAAATACGAAAAGAACATGTAAGATTGTGCATAAAGCTTAGGACTTACACGTCGACTTCTTTGTTATAACCGTCTGTACCATCGTACATATTGGCCTTGAGGACTTCAGGTGCCAGGTATCCTGGAGTTCCCACCAGATCTATTTAAAAGATAACACAAATTTGTATTCGAGGGTTCGAAGTGGGAATATTTACCGTGCAATTTTTCCGTGCTTGTCAAAACTTGTGCGAAACCAAAATCGGTTAGTTTGACATTGAAATTATCGTCCAACAGAATGTTTTCAGGTTTGATATCCCGGTGCACTATGTCTTTCGAATGGACGAATTCTAAAGCTTCAAATATCTGCCGCATGATGTATCTGCCATGTAAGAAAATAGACTTATAACTGAAATTCAAGAAAGGAAACACTTACTTGGTTTTCTTCTCAGAGAGAGTGACAACTGAAGTCAGGTAATCAAATAGTTCTCCATTTTGACAAAGCTCGAACACAAGGAAGATAAAAGTCTCGGACTCAAAAATGTCGTGCAGCTCAACTACAACATATTTGGTTATTCGCCGTGATGCGTTTTTGTCTAAAAATACTATTTCATTATTACTAATATAAGGGAAGCCAGCCACAAGTCTTAGAATTTTGATTTCTCGCAAAGTTTGCTCTTTCAACGAATAACTTTCGTCAGCAGAATCGTTACTGATATCTATGATTTTACAGGCATATTCTTGGCCGCTTTCTTTCTCAATACAACGACGAACTGTTGAACTCACACCCCTATATAGAAATGAATAATGTATACAAGGTTGAATGATGAACTTGTGGTGACCAAAAAATTCTTGCAGAACTTACCTGCCTAGAATTTCTTTGGGTTCATATCTGGCATAAAAATCACGCGCAGCATCTTTATCAGGCAAGAGATCATCTGTTTCGTCGCGTGCCATGTTTGAATTACCAATAATAATAAGTTAATGTACAACCTAGTAAACAAAGAGAATTCCTTTGGGACACTTTTTCTTTCTCTAAATTCTGTGTTGCTTGATAGAAGAATGCTGGCATGTTCTCCAGAGAATTCTCAAAACTAATCAGTGCTACCATCTGTTTTTGAAAATTGTACTATATAAATTTCTTGAAAGCAAATAGAGCGCCAAGATTCAGAAATTCTTCAAGTTGTAAAATAATCTCAATAAATATTGTAACGTGTGTAGTTCTGAAGGCCTGACTCTCTTTATATCCTTGTTATCTAGGCGAACATTATAGATCTTTTCTACTGTTTTATACGTGTATCCCTAACTGACATGTTGGGGACGTACAGACAGAGCAAGGGGTATATAAAGGGGGGAAAAACTGTATGTTAGCGCGCAGTCGGGGGCTTGGGCTCGAACAGTAATACTGCCTTGAACGAGCTTCCACATATCACATATTAGCCTTAATATGTGATATGTTATGATTAATTATTGTATTGCACAATCTACTTAAAAATGATATATGTGCTTTTCTCATAGGAGTCGCGGCAGTCGTACGTGGAGCTTTCAACTGGCAGGTTGGAAAAGTCGCTGTTACTCCTTCGACTACTTGCATGAGAAATTCTTGTTTTGGTTCCGCCACATTTTACAAGCATGTCGAGCAAACAGGTAAAACTCTTGAAATTCTCTATTTTGCGAAAGCTTTTTTAGATTAAAATGCATAATCACAAAGCTTATATGTCTTAAAGACGGCTGACGTAGTAGAAATCTTCAATTTTGTTAGGTTTTATTTGCTAGGCTAGAGTGTTCATTATTGGAGCTGATCTTGGTTTCCTTACTTTCTAGAAAAAGTCCATTCACATAACGCTGAATAGCAGCGACGACAGTGATTTTGATGAAGATGAAGACCCAGACAATTTCGAAGTCCCTGGTTAGCAAAAAATCTTTCCACTTCTAAATTTGGCAAACGTTAAAACACTGTTTCGATACTTAGGTGGTGGCAAGAACATAAATTCACTAAATTCTATGCCCAATCTGGATGAGCCAGGCACCTCGTCCGCCCAGAAGAATTTTCAATCTCCTAAAACCATTCTACCTGGCACATCGTTACTTAAAACTGCAAAAGTAGAGCCAGGTTATGAAGTCGTCCCAGTCACACCTGGAAGCAGCCTCTTCGGACCACGAGTGGGCAAGCTGGGACCTGCAGGAACTTTCCCAATAAACCAAAGTAAAGAGTTACCATCGCAAATTACTTTTATTTATGTAAACTACTTTTGTGTAGTGAGAGCTATGGTGGCCAATGGTATACCCCAAATGGGTGGGTTGCAACTCATGAACGTCAATAGCATGATGGCGAACGCAAATCCCATGTTAGGCATGAGAATGCCTTTCAATCCAGCTGATCCGGTAAGCTTTAATCGACAGACTGTAGTCGCACTGTTCCGAATCAAAACTAAAACTTATTTGTCTTAAAGACGACTTATTTCAATGGCGTCAGAACAGAAGATGACACCGCCCTCGAAGAAGATGAAGATCTAGGAGTGGTTGAAACCTATTCAGACTACATGCCTTCAAAGCGTAAGTCTCTTTAAACATATAATTTATCTTTGTGTTCGGGACTTCGTTTATTTGAAATTTTATTTACTGTATATTTTCTTGTAGTGAAATTGGGTGTGAAACATCCAGACCCAGTTGTGGAAACTGCTAGTTTATCTAGTGTCACGCCTCCTGATATTTGGTACCAGATATCCTTACCTTCAGAAACGATCAACACAGGAGCCTTATCGGCCCTTCAATTAGAAGCTGTCGTGTACGCTTGTCAGCAACATGAGAATTTCTTGGGCAATAGTCAACGGGCTGGCTTTCTAATCGGTACTGCACTCGATTTTTCCCGAAAACTTTATCTTGAAACTTATGTTTACAATTCTTGCCATGTAGTTCTGCTGTGAAAAAGTTCAATTATGATCTAAATTTTCCCCTGCAATAGGTGATGGCGCCGGTGTGGGAAAAGGTCGAACAATTGCTGGTCTCATTTTCGAGAACTACTTAAAAGGCAGAAAGCGTGCATTATGGGTGTCGGTGTCCAGCGATTTGAAATACGACGCTGAACGTGATTTGACAGATATTGGCGCCGGCAAAATTCCAGTTTACGCCATAAACAAGGTAACTTTCTCATACAACCCTAAAAAGAGGCATGCAAATAGCTGATTAATGTGTTTCGCAGTTCAAATATGCAAAGATTTCATCCGATGTCAATGGTAATGTGAAGAAAGGCGTTCTCTTTTCCACGTATTCGTCTCTAATCGGCGAATCCCAATCAGGCAGCAAGTACAAAACACGACTTAAGCAAATTTTGCAATGGTGTGGCGAAGATTTTGATGGCCTGGTAATCCAAACTCCTCGAAATTTGATGTCAATTTTCTAAATATTGGTTGTTATCTCTAGCTGGTGTTTGACGAATGTCATCGAGCTAAGAATCTGGCACCCACGGGTTCATCCAAACCTACCAAGACAGGTTTAACAGTCTTGGAACTGCAAAACAAGCTTCCGAAAGCCCGCGTCGTTTACGCCTCAGCTACTGGAGCATCTGAACCTAAGAATATGGCATATATGGTTCGATTAGGCTTGTGGGGCGCAGGAACGCCTTTCCCACAGTTTTTGGACTTCGTGAACACGGTAGACAAACGCGGAATTGGCGCAATGGAAATTGTAGCCATGGAAATGAAACTGAGAGGGATGTATATCGCCAGACAATTGTCTTTCCATGGCGTTACCTTCAAAGTCGATGAAGTTCCCCTTTCCGCAGACTTTGTCAAAATGTATGACGAAGCTGTAAAATTGGTAAGATAATAATGGATTTTTATTTACATTTTAATTAATTTAATTTAATAATTATATTTTATGTATTATTTAGTTATTATTATTTTTATTTTATTTATTATTATTTTTTTTATATACAAATAAATATCTGTTTCTTGAGTTTTTCTCAATGAATAAATTTTGTTGATTATTCTAAGATTTTTAAGTAAATGTATATTTATTTCTTAGTGGGTTGAATTGATGCAAAAGTTCACCGAAGCGGTAGAAATGGTGGCTGCAGAAGCGAAAATGCGGAAACACATGTGGTCACAGTTTTGGTCCGCCCATCAGCGCTTTTTCAAGTATCTTTGCATTGCTGCCAAAGTCAAGCACGCAGTACGGGTTGCCAGGTAGGATATTCTTTTTCTCATTTTATCAGTATACAACTATTAATTTCAGGTAGTCTGAATATAATTTATTTTGAATATAATTTATTTTGAATATAATTTATTTTGAGTAAATAATTATGGGTATTTCTGCGTGCATTTGCAGGGAAGCCGTCAAAGTGGGGAAATGTGTTGTGATTGGATTGCAGTCCACGGGAGAAGCCCGTACACTAGATCAACTAGAAAGAGAGGATGGCGAATTATCAGATTTCGTCTCGACTGCCAAGTAAATAAGCTTTGAAGCTTAGTGGACACATGTAATTATTGCGCTTTTTGTTTGTTCTAGGGGGGTTCTGCAAACTTTGATCGAAAAACATTTCCCAGCCCCAGACCGTAACCGTGTACTCAAATTACTTGGCCTGCCTTACTATCAAAAGACAGTGTTGGATGAACTAGGCATAAATGTTGGCCAGGACTCCTCTTCTAGTGGCAAACGCAAGCCAGGTACTCAATCATCTCAAAATTTGATGTTGAAATTACTCATATTACTCAAATTACTCACGTGTTTAGTGCGACATGCGTCTTTTTTGACCAACAAGAAGATGAAGCTTGACTTGGTTGACTCAGACCATTCCGAACCTGAACCAAAGAAAGAGTCTGACTCAGACTTCGAAGCAGAGTCGGACGACGATGTTTCAGAGGCTGACAGTGCTGGCGGCAGCAATTCAGACGATTTTAATCCGTTTGGAGGTGGAAATGATTCAGACGACGGTAAGTGTTTATTGAAATAACACTGTTTAGTAAGTTTTTAAAGTGTTTCTTGGGTTGTTGGTGTAGCTGATCCATGGTTAGTGAGATCTAAAAAGTCAAAGAAGAAAACCAAGACCAAAAAAGACAAGAGAAACGGAAAAACTGCCAAGAAAAATGCTCCAATTATTGCGCCAGTGCCAGTTTTGCCCACTAAAAGACTTCCCATTACCCTTCCTACCAAGCCTCCTCCCAAAGAGATACCATTAGCGAATTCCGCCACAGAGGTATCTTCAGTCCCCAGTCAAGCTATGCTGGATAGAGCGTGGGCCATGAAAGAAGAAATGCTCTCCAAGTTGGAATACCTTGGGCCTAAATTACCTCCCAATACTCTCGATCAGCTGATTGACGAATTGGGCGGACCTGAGAACGTGGCTGAGATGACGGGCAGGAAAGGACGCGTAATTCAGAACGAAGATGGTCAGATCCAATACGAATCCCGATCCGAAACGGATGTGCCATTGGAAACGTTGAATTTAACCGAGAAACAGCGATTTATGGACGGAGACAAAGATGTGGCCATCATTTCCGAAGCGGCCTCTTCGGGTATTTCCTTACAAGCTGACCGACGAGCGATCAACCAGAAACGGCGCGTTCATATTACCTTGGAGTTACCTTGGAGTGCTGATCGAGCTATTCAGCAGTTTGGGCGAACACATCGTAGTAACCAAGTCAGCGCGCCCGAGTACATGTTCCTTATTTCAGATTTGGCTGGAGAAAGACGTTTTGCTTCCATTGTAGCCAAACGTCTCGAAAGTATGGTAAGAAATACCGTACTTTGTAGGGTTTTGACATGGCAATGTTATTCTGATTTATCTGGGTTTCAATAGGGAGCTTTAACCCATGGTGATCGGCGAGCAACTGAAACACGTGATCTCTCCCAATTTAATATTGACAATCGGTATGGTAGGGCAGCGTTGGAAGCCACCATGAAAGCAATAATGGGCTATGAGACGCCTGTAGTGCCTCCGCCTGGTGATTACAAAGGAAACTTCTTCCATGGTACAATTTAATTATTAGTGAAAAATTGGCGCTTTGGATATTTATCTTTGATGTTTTCAGACGTTGCGGTGGGTTTGGTTGGCGTGGGCATGATCGTCAATAATGAATCAGTACCGGGATCATTGACTTTCGACAAAGATTACAACAATATAAGTAAATTTTTGAACAGGTAAGGTTGCAAGTTTACCATATTAATTGGAAACTGGAAATTTGGTCATTTCTGGAAATGGTAATTTTGTTTCTAGGATCTTGGGTATGCCTGTTGATCTCCAGAACCGACTATTCAAATATTTCACTGATACGTTGAATGCGATTATTAAGCAAGCAAAGAAAGCCGGTCGTTATGATATGGGCATTTTAGGTAATTTCATTTTTGTTTATTTGTATCCAAATAAGGGACATGCATTTGTATTAGATTTGGGCTCCGGGACCGAGAATGTCAAGCAAAAGAAACTGTACAAATTTATGAGGCGTACGACTACTGGCAGTGCTCGTGTCGAGTTACACGTGGTGGAAGTAGAAAGAGGAATGACGTTCCAAGAAGCTAAAGAGAAATGGGCCGACCTATTTAACACAAATGAAGGCTTTTACGTCTCCACCCAAGTAAGGCTAACGAAATGCTCACTCCATATTCGTCCTTAACTTTCTTATTGCGTTTCTATAGCCGTGCCGCAGTGGGCGTCGCTACGCTTACTTGGCTGTTGCTACCGGAAGTTTATTGCAGCGACGACTAGGCGAGAAATCGGACCAACATCAGCTTTTCACTCTCTATAAACCCAACTTGGGTCATCATGTAAGCTTTCACTTGAATTCTTGGAAAAATTCTAACCATTTTTTTTACTCTTATCTAGTTAAAGCCCGAAAGCTTGTTAGACGTTAAAAAGAACTACAAAAAGGTGAAGCCTGATGAAGCCGAGCCTGTTTGGAATGAGCTTTACGATCTGGCAAAGACCATGTGTAGTCATACCTATCAGTAAATCTACTTGTGACTTTTCCTCCTTTTATCGTTTTTAACATAATTTTTTTGCTTTTAGAAACGGCTCCTGTAAGTCGCGAGTTGTTGGTTTAGAATGTCAGGTGGGGTTAAGGCAACGTACCTTCAACGTACTCTGCGGATCTGTCTTGAGTGTGTGGAGTAAAGTCGAGGAGTTGGTCAACAGAAATGGTTACAATCAGAAGATGCAAGTCGTGCGCATGCGGTCCGAAGGTGGAACCAAAATTGTCGGTAAGTGGAAACTTTTCGTTTACGAAGTACAAAGACAAATGTCAAGTACGAATGCTTAAGTTAGCATAGACTTGGTAGATTTCTCGAGGAATGAAATGTATTGGGGTATTCTTTTTTTTAGGCATTATTATACCTGAAAGTTCTGTACAAGAATTGGTAAACTTCCTAGCGAAAGATGCGGAAAGTACGTCCGAAAAGCAGTTTTGAATCCTCTCAGGCGTCCTACCGATCCGGGAAGCTAGGATTTTGCAGTATTTCTGGAGCATTCTTTCCCTGTTTATCCTCTGTATTTGCTCCCACGAACGATCGTTTTACATGCCAAAACGGGCTGTATTATTCCAGTTTAGTAATAAGAAATAAGATTTTTCTTGGAAACCCGAATGTAAGGCCTATTTTTTAAAGTATACGCAGTAATTTTTTAGTGAAAAATGAGTTGTGGCATTTTTATTTTATGACGTGAAAACCGATGTGGGGAAAAAACTCATAGTCAGGATTATGTGAACAAGCCTTTTCATTTTTGTTTTATGTTTTGACAATCGGTGCTTTTTCACTTTCGTTTTGATCACATATCAAATATCTTAATAAGAGTCACTAGTGCTGTTTCGGAAAGCGAGTTTAACCGTTGTTTGGTCTATAATTTGAAGCTCAAATATCGTGTTATTTTACTTTCATGATTTTGCTGTAGCTTTGTTAGACGTTTGTGGAGCTAATAATCCGGGAATTCTGTGATGAAATAAGACAGGCTTGTTTGTAAAAATCGCGCCCTTGTATTGCTTTTTTTTACAACGCTTTAGCATGACGTTATCAAACGTTTAATATGCGAATAGGAACCGGGCAATGTCTTCCTTTCCTGTCCCACAGTGAAAGGGGGGCAGGGCGAGTTTGGACATTATTAGAACCCTTGGCGAGTATGTCGCCAGAAAACCCCGTTGAAATTTGGAACGGAAAAATTTAGAATGAAATTTGACCCAGTGTAAGAATTTTATGACAGGCGAAGGGGGATTAACAATGCCAACTTTGGATTGGAAAAGACATAATTAAAATTTGTTTAGCAACATTTTTAAAATATCTTATTGGCGGATACGTTGTCCGCTGGGACGACATTCGGTTAGAGCATCGCCAGTGTACCCTTCAGGGCAGATGCAATTTGCGAGATGATTACGAGCATCACAGTCGGCCCCAGTGCCACAAATCGGACGTCCGTTGTCGTCATTGCAAGGGTTGATGCACTTATAGCCAAAACAGGCTTGATTTGCATTGCATTCCTAATTCATTCAATCGGAATTAAATTCATTCGAAGAAGCATTATTATTAAAACATCTTAAAAAGAAGTGACACTTACGCCGTGGCCCACACAATCTCCCCTTCGGCAAGACACCAAAGGATCGCCTAAAAAAATAATAATAAGTAACATAACTATAACTGAAGGAAAACTAAACTGTACTAAACTGAACTGTACCTAAGTATCCTTCGCGGCAAAGGCAAACTGTCCGGTCATTATTTTCCCTATCCTTGCTTGGCTTGCAATCAGCGTTTTCACCGCAAGGATTTGGGTTACAAAGATCTTCTGAAAATAGAGTAAGACTTTTATAAAAAATTCAAGTGAAAAGATGTGGTACCTGGCTTGAGTGGACGACATTCATCAAAAGGATGGCCAATGTATCCTTTAGGACATTTGCCTGCAGATTCCGAGTTCAGTATTAATAGCACTTAAACGAAGCAAAGTGGCTCGTAATTATAAGGCTTTACTTACAGATGGCTTCGTGGTTCTTCACTTCGCACTCAGCGCCAGTACCACAAACTCCATCGCAAGGATTGACGCATTTATGGTCGAAACAAGATCTGTTATAGTACTCGTGCAGTCTTCGTGTATGATACATTCTGGATAACATCCGCGGTAGCCATCGCCTAAAAAGTTTTTTGGACATGTGCATACAGCGCGGTGGTTCTGAAATGGCAATTTGATTTCAATGAGTATTTTTAAATCAGTATAAGTTACTTTAAAAAACTTACTGAAACACGGCAATCAGCGTAGAGTCCACAATCGACAAGGCAAGGGTCCACACAGCGGTTGTTCTTACAGCCTTTGCCCGGATCACATTCGGAATCACGTTCACATTCAAGGGTGCAGCCCTTAATTGGGTTTCCGATATAGTTTTCCTAACAATCCCGAAAAACAAAGAAGACTAATTTTAAATAAGTCACAATGCTTCTAATGTGAAATCTACCTTGCACGAACAAACGGCAAGATTATTTTCGGCATGACAGTTGGGATTGGCGCCACAAGGAGTTGGGCTACACAGATCGGTAGGGTTTCTTCCTTCTAAATCTAATTAAAGAGTTCGGTAACATGGTGCTATCAAGAGATGTTAGAAAGAAGAAGACTGACCTCTCCTGATGAGATTTGATGAGCTAGTACAACGCTTGAAAGGATCACCAGTATGACCCCGTGGGCAGCTGCAGACAGTTACGTGATTACGAACGTTACATTCGGCGTTGGCACCGCAAGTGCTCTTGCAAGGATTAATACAACGGGAATTGTGGCAGACATTATCGCTTGGGCAAGCAGCATTGTCTGTCGAGGAACAAC
The DNA here is from genome assembly GCA_022832235.1 of Lepidurus couesii. Lineage (NCBI taxonomy): Eukaryota > Metazoa > Arthropoda > Branchiopoda > Notostraca > Triopsidae > Lepidurus > Lepidurus couesii. Next base: position 27,069 of record JAGJRP010000080.1, on the reverse strand, counting down.
CGCAGTTTTGGTAATGAAGTTTGTGTATGTACATTCAGATTCGGTATTTACTTTTGCATTCCGAACGTTTGCAGCCGTTGAGTGGGTCACCTTCATGTCCCGAACGGCAAGCACATACCTTTACAGGGTATTTTTTTAAAATTAAAAAATGGCTTTCTTTGTTGTTTGCGAAGTTAACTTACGGGACGATTGATGCGAATTACGCATTCAGCATTGCTTCCACAAGGGAAATTGGAACAATCTTCCGGATCTTGCCGGCATCCATCTATTGTGGTTGGGTCGGGGAAGTAACCAGGTATGCATTTGCAGATTGCAATGCCGTGGAGGTTGACTTCACAATTCGTGTTGTGGCCACAAGGTTTAGGATTGCATGGGTCATCTATACATTTTAGTTGAATAATAATACTATTACAATGCATTCCAATGAATCAAACTCAGGATTGAGCAAGGGAAATTGGAACAACCGTCCGTATTGCGAGACGAGCCAAAGTTATATTACTGTTGTAGTCGCTGTAGTAGTCGTTACCGTCGGAACTGCTAGCAGATGAGCTGGAGCTATTATAGACACTTACGCTGTCTCGAGGGCCCAAGGTGACGCGTGCTAATTAGAATAATACACCCAACTTTTAGTCTTGTCATACTTTTTTAAGTGCTTAAGCAGAAAGCCACCTGAATTGGAGGGGGAACAGCCTGTAATGGATCGCCAGTATAACCAGTGACGCACTTGCTGCAGACAACATCGCGTTTAAATTATGTTCTTAGGGCGGAATTCAAAGCTGACCCTTACCAGACAACTGCGCGGCCATTGCTTTCGCAAAGAGCGTTAGTGCCGCAAGGATTTTCTTCACAGGGACTTTTCTGGCATCCTGCAATTGTGCTTGGGCTGGGGAAGTAACCGGCTTTGCATCTGCAGAACGCAATGCCGAGTACGCTGAGGGTACAATTCATGTTGGGGCCACAATAGGTATAGGATGGCATGGGTCTCCGCCTAAAAAATTTCGTTGAGTATAATGCTGTCGTAATGCATGTTCATAATGCATGTTAATTCCAATGAACTCAAATTAAGTATTGAACTTACGTTGAGCGTTAACAAGAGCGCTTAGGGACAAGGCCAGTGCTACTGTCCATGACAGTAACATACCTAAAAAAAAAGTCCAATACAAATAAGCTTCAGTTAGCCTGTCTGGATTTTCACTGGTTGGACAATAAAAGAAGAGGAAAGCCGGGAGGAAATTTTATTGTGTCGCTTTTTATGACTTGATGCCGTATAACGTCGTTGCCAACATGACGATCGAGCGAACTCCGAGGTATTATTATAAATGTGTGACGAAAGATGGGCGCCTGATATGAGATTTACCAATATAGTGCCTTTTACCCGATTCTGATCCTCGTGTTGCATATAGTTTTACTTGCATATTGTGGGCCTTATTGGTCAATGACTTGTTGGCCATGGTGTACGTCCTTGGAAAGTCAAGTTCGACGTTGTATACAGTACAATTCTGGTTCTTTCACTAGGGGTGGGGGGAGGGGGGGATCGTAGGACAGCTTATATAGCTCATTAGGATCGTTAGACAGACATGAGGACAGCCATGGGATATGAGGCCATGGGATACGAGGCCATGGACTAGCCATGGAGAATTCCCCCATTGGATACCATGATATGTGATAGCCAGGGAGACATCGACCATGAAGTAAACTCTAGTCGACCATGGAATTAATCTCTCTTCTGTTTTTCATTATGTAAAATATTATTTTTCTTTAACGAAGTCAGGGAAACATTTGAATTCACGAGAGCCTTTTTTATTGGAAGTTAGTAGAAACAGAAGATTAGAGCTTGTTAGAAAAAAAATTTCGAGTTTGAAATTGCAAATGGATCTGAGTAGAAAAGAATGCGAAATGTGTTGGAAAGACTTGGGGCGTTAAGAGTGAAACTTGGAGAAGTCGAGTTTTTTTTACTTACTTGATATGATTCAAACTGAAAGCTGGTTCAAGAAGGATAATTAGAGGATAGGGCAACAGGTCTATACGGCCACTGTGAGGAAACTAAATCACGACTAGGTGGTTGCGAGACTTGTCCACCGACTTTTAAGCAGGACTTTGCCATTCGTGTCGTCATTGAATGTTTACTCGACTCTTAAGTTTCGTTCTCATACATCAGACCTGTTCTGCTGTAAAAATATACAACCTGGGTCAAGTCTCCGGAACAGTAGTACCAGCAATGGAGACTCAACTTTGGACTCACTTATAGGCTTATTCTTATTCGGGTTTAACAACTTCTGACGTCGAAGTTCGTCTAAGGGACTTCCCCGCTCTTCCTTTATTCAGGAAGCTCACTATACTGTTTCGTTCTTGACCTTCGTTTTGCACCTTTTTTCCGAGAAAAGGAAGTAATACTTGGCTCCTGAACATCTTTGTAACAAAAATCTTACGCAAAAGCCTGTCTTATAACATCCTTTGCTAACTGGATGACTTTAGTCATTTTAAAAACTACTTAAAAGGCAGAAAACGTGCATTATCATGGGTGTCGGGATATATATTAATACTTTCATCTTGGTCACATATAAAATATCTTAATAAGGGTCACTATAGTGCGAAAGCGAGTAGAACCTTTGCTCAAATACTTAAAAATAATTCGAAGCTTGAATAATCGTGTTATTTTACTTTCATGACTTTGCTCTAGCTTATTTGTACGACCTTTGTGGAGCTAATAATCCGGGACTTCTGTGACGAAATAATACAGGTTTGTTTGTAAAAAATGGGCCCTTGTATTTTTTTGCAACCCTTTAGGATGACGTTATCAAACATTTAATATGCGAATGGGAACCGGGCTATAGGAATAAGGAAAGGTGAACAGGGCGAGTTTGGACATTAATAAGGCATTATTAGAACCCTTGGCGAGTATGTTGCTAGAAAACCCCGTTGAAAACCTTTTGCCGAGTTCTTACAATGATCAAGACCCCCGTCATTTAACCAAATCGTTGCTTCATGAGCAAAGAATTTGGAACGGAATTTGACCAGTGTAAGAACTCTAATTTTATGACAGGCGAAGGGGATTAACAATGCCAAATTTGGATAGGAAAATACATAATCAAAATTTGTTTAGCAATATTTAAAAAAAATCTTATAGGCGGTTACGGCCGCCGCCGCGACGACATTCGGTCAAAGCATCACCAATGTACCCTTCAGGGCAGCTGCAAATTGCGCGATGATTGCGAGCTTCGCATTCGGCCCTTGTGCCACAGACCGAAAATCCGTTTTCGTCATTGCAAGGGTTGGCGCATTTATAGCCATAACAGGCTTGATTAGAATTGCATTCCTAATTCATTCAATCAGAATTAAATTAATTCAAAGAAGCATTATTATTAAAACTCCTTAGAAAGAAGTGACACTTACTGAGTGGTTCACACAATCCCCCCTTTGGCAAGACACCAAAGGATCGCCTAAAATTATATTGATAAGTAACGTAACAATAACTGAAGAGAAATATAACTAAAAACTCTACCTAAGTATCCTTCGGGGCAAAGGCACACTGGTCGGTCATTATTTTCACTATCCTTGCCTGGTTTGCAATCGGCTTTTTCACCGCAAGGATTTGGGTTACAAAGATCCTCTGAAAATATAGTAAGATTTAAAAGAAAAGATTTAAGTGAAGAGACGTGGTTGATACCTGGCCCAAGTGGACGGCATACGTCAAAAGGATGGCCAATGTATCCTTTAGGACATTTGCCTGCAGATTCCGAGTTCAGTATAATAGCACTTAGACGGAAAAATTTCACTCGTGTATAGTAATATAATTTTACTTACAGATAGCTTTGTGGTTTATCGTTTCGCATTCAGCGCCAGAACCACAAGCTCCATCGCAAGGATTGACGCATTTAAGATTGAAACAAGCTCTAGTACTCGTGCAGTTTTCGTGGTTGATACATTCTGGATAACAACCGTTGTAGCCATTTCCTAAGAAGTTTTCTGGACATGAGCACACAGCGCGATGGTTCTAAAATCGTAATAAGTCAGTATATTTGATTTCAGTGAGTATATTTAAATTAGCGTAAGTGAATTTTAAAAATTCTTACCGAAACACGGCAGTTAGCGTAGGTTCCACATCCGTTAAGGCAAGGGTCCACACAGTGGTTGTTCACACAGCCTTTGCCAAATTCACACTCGGAGTCACGTTCACATTCAAGGCGGCAGCCCTTAACGGCGTTTCCGATATAGTTTTCCTAATAATCCCCCAAAACAAAGAATATTTATTTAAAATAAGTTGAAATGCTTCTAATGTGAAATCTACCTTGCACGAACAAACAGCACGATTACTTTCGCTACGACAGTTGGTATTGGCGCCACAAGGAGTTGGGCTACACAGATCGTTACTGCCTTCTGCTATTACCCCTACGAAACATAAATAAACAGTTGGGTTACGTGGTGTTCTCAAGAAATATTAAAAAGAGGAGGACTGACCTTCCCTGTCGATGTTGGAGCGAATACATCTCACGAAAGGATCACCTGTAGAATCACGTGGGCAGCTGCAGACAATTACGTGATTACGAACCTTACATTCGGCATTGGCACCGCAAGAGGTCGAACAAGGATTAATACAACGGGAATTGTGGCAGACTTTATCGCTTGGGCAAGCAGCATTGTCTGTCGAGAAATCGAAGTTCCGGTAATTAATTTCTGTATATTCATTCAGATTCAGTATTTACCTGTGCATTCCGAACGTTTGCAGCCGTTGTATGGGTTACCTTCATGTCCCGAACGGCAAGCACATACCTATATACAGGGTACTTCTTTTATTAAAACAGTTTTCTCCGTGGTTTGCGAAGTTCACTTACGGGACGGTTGGCGCGAGTTAGGCATTCAGCATTACTTCCACAAGCTAAATTGGAACAACCGTCCGTATTACGAGACGAGCCCAAGTTATTACTATTGTAGCCACTGTTGTAGTTGTTACCGCCGGAACCGCTATAATATGAGCCAGGGCGAACACTTACCCTGTCTCGAGGGCCCGAGGTGACGCGTCCTAATTATAATAATACACCCAAATTTTAGTCTCGTCATACATTTTTAAGTGATTAAGCAGAAACCTACCTGAAGTGGAGGTGCTGGAACAACCTGTAAATGGATCACCAGTATAACCAGTGACGCATTTGCTGCAGTCAACATCGCGTTTAAATTTTATATTTATGGCTGAATTCAAAGCTGAGTCTTACCAGCCAGCTGCGCGGCCATTGCTTTCGCAAAGAGCGTTAGTGCCGCAAGGATTTTCTGCACAGGGATCTCGCTTGCATCCTACAATTGTTGTAGGGTCGGGGAAGTAACCAGGTTTGCATCTGCAGAACGCAATGCCGGCGAAGTTAACAGTACAAACCGTGTTGGGGCCGCACGGCATTGGATTGCATGGGTCTGGGCCGATACCTTTTCATTGAATAGTAGCCTATAATGCATTCCCATGAACTCAAACTCAGCGTTGAACTTACCAAAACGTTGAGCGCTAGCAAGAGCGCCTAGGCACAAGGCCAGTGCTACTGTCCATGACAATAACATACCTAAAAAAATCCAATACAAATAAGCTTCAATTATAGCCTGTCTAGATTTTCACTGCTTGAACAATAAAAGAAGAGGAAGCCGGGAGTAAATTAGCGTCGCTTTTTATGACTTGATGGCAAATTACTTCGTTGCCAACATGATGGAGGGAACTCTGAGGTATTATTATAAATATGCGACGAAAGGTGGGCGCCTGATGGTGCGTGATTTTCCCAGTTTCCCTATAGGTGATTGTGCAGTTCTTTCTATAGTCGTTTATGCAACTGCGCCTCAACTTTAAGCAATTATTTTTTTTTTCTTTTTCTTCTGGGGATATATACTGCCTTTTTATTCGGGTCTGATCCTCTAGTTGCGTGATTTTACTGGCATGTTTTGTGCCTTATTGCGGCCAGTGACTTTTTGGCCACGGTGTCCTTGGAAAGTCAAGTTCGACGTTATACAATTCTGGCTCTCTTAGACGTGGAGGTATCGTGGAGAGAAAAAATACGGGCATCATCTTCGCGGATATTGTAGGAGGAGGATTTTTCTCCGGGGTTAACAGGTTTGGGATACTTTTTTTGGGAGGGCGGGAGGTTATATTGCGTAGAAGTTGAGAGGTATTCTCTTTGTTCGTTCAGATTTGCCTGCTAATTATCGCAGAATTACTTTGGAAACGAAAGGGAGAATGACGAAGTGGTCTTGCCCGCGTTTTTTATAGGACGGGAAGCTGTCCAAGAAGTTTCTTGTTAGGAAAATACGAAGGTGGGAAAAGGTGCAGTCATAATATGCCGCTGTGCCATATAGGGCAGTGCTATTTTGCATTAAAGACCCCACCTGGCGACTTTTAGGAGTCCTGCGAACGAGAATGCGGACGATGACTGCATCATTCTTGGGCGGTGCTGCTGCTGGCTGCGATCTAAGTTTGTGCCTTTTATCTATGGAGTTTTCTACTTCTGACTCATTACGCTTAGCTCTGACTAAGTTTGTATTTCCTAAAACGCCCCGTAACAAGGACGGCTACTTGGCAACTACATCCCGTAATAAGGAGCTGTGGAACAGAAAAGGTAGGTCTATAAGGTCAACTCGTATTTTTATTGGAGATAGTTTTTTTCCCTTTCTCAGATCTCACAGTCACAGTAGCCTAGTGCATATCGGATGTGATTCCTGCTTAATTTTCTTTTTTCTTTTTTTCCCTTTGCGTTCGTGATAATTCTTGGTAGCTTATATTCTCTTGACGAGAAGGTTGTAAAGGGTGTGTGAGATGGAAAGTTTACACGTGATGGCGATGATACCTCATTTTCCATTTATGGAAGCATCTTTTGTGTTTTCTAACGCCCGAGTTTGAAGGTTATTCAAGTCGTTCTACGGAAACTAAAGGTAATTCACGGGTGCATCACCAACCTTGCAAGGTCGGTGAAGCAGTCGGTGAAGTGTGTTTAGTACGATAGAAGACAACGGACTGGCAAGGTAAAATTTGGACAAAGGTAAGTCTTCGCCATGTTCACCTGTTGTATGTTTAAGTCCATCGAAATCCTTGGTAAAGTCCATGGAAAGTCATGGCCAACGGAAAAGGAAGGGTACGTCATAAAAGTCATGTAGGGTCCATGGGAAATCCATGGGTACGCCATGAATATTCGACTCAAAATGTCATGGCACATCCATTAAAGCTTGAAAAAAAAAAGGGGGGGGGGGCATGGACATGGACGCGATCAGACGCGTCCGAACTACATTCCCCCTCGACTGGACGCTTCAAATTTGATAGGGTCTCTCCTTCTGAGGTCTCTTGCCCTATATTTTAATGGGTGAAATCCAAATCCTAATTCAGTACGGATTTAGACAAAACACTAAGATACAAGAAAGAGGTCTTTATTTCTTCGAGAAAACGTCGCAATTGGAAATAGTTTTCGTGTGCTTCAACCCTTATCATATAGGATGATGAGTGAGACAATTCACAATTGCAAGCGCAAAAGTTTTTCACATACCACTTGCAGGTTTTGCACAGCTGGGAAACATAGCTTTACAGTACATTACCGTGAATAAGTTCAGATGGAAATAAGTGGGTTGAACAAATCCTTTGACTTTTCTTGGGATTCGGATTCCCAACAACCTTTTTCCAATGCCCAAGCAATTACGTTAGTAGCAATACGTTAGTCCATGGATACCTGTTCGAAATCTTAATTCTAATTTAAGTTAAATTTGTAATCTAAGTTAATTGTAAGCGTAAGTTCTGAGCTTAATTGTAATGTTGGAAATACAAAATTAACGTATAGTACTCACACTATTGATCATCTTATGGACTTTGCGAATTTACCAATCACATTGCTTATCTTATATTTTACATAAGGTAAAATATGCTTTGTCTTTAACGAACTCTACGAAAAATTTTAATTCCAAGAGCTAATATTTTATTATTCGAATTTAGTAGAAACAGAAGATAGAGTTCGTTATAGTTTTTTTCAAGTTTTAAATTGCAAAAGGATCCGAGTAAAAATGAATGCGAAATACGTTGGAAAGATTTGGGTCGTTAAGAGTGAAACTTGGAAAAGTCGAGTTTTTTTACTTACTTGATATGATTAAAAGCGGGTTCAAGAACTCAAAGCGGCCGGGTTCAAGATGGATAATTAGAGGAACGGACAAAACAGAGGTCTATGGCCACTGCAAGGAAACCAAATCGCGACTAGGTGGTTGGGAGACTTGTTCAGCGACTTTTAAGCAGGACTATATTCCACTCGTGTCGTCATCAAATGTTTTCTCGGCACGAAATTTTGTTCTCCCACATAAGACCTGTTCGTTGCAAAAATATACAACCTGAACAAAGTGGCCGTGCCTCCAGAACGGTATTACCAGCAACGCGGAAACACAACTTGGACTCACTTGGCTTCTTCTTCGGGTTCTTCTTCTTCTTCTGACGACAAAGTTTACCTAAGACGAACTTCCCCATTCAAACTTTTTCCTTTTTCAGCAAGCTCACATTCTTGACTGCTTCTTCGTTAAAATTAGGACGCGGGATGCTATCTATGTTCTTATTGGCCTTCGTTAAATAACTTTTTTCCGAGAAGAGCAAGTAATACTTTTGGCTCTGAACATCTTTGTGACAATTAAAGTCTGTGTTTGTTAACATCTTTTTCTAATTGTATGACTTTGCTCATTTTCGAAAACTATTAAAGGTCAGAAAACGTGCATTATGGGTGTCGGCTGGGCATTGTTTCACTTGAATACGTGAAAGAATTTTGACTTGTTTTTATTACTCTTATCTAATTAAGCCCGAAAGTTTATTATACGTTAAAGAGAACTACAAATGTGAAGCCTGATGATTCCGAGCCTGTTTGGAACGAGTTTTACGATCTGGCAAAGATCCACGTGCAGTCATACCTGTCAGTAAATTTACATGTGACTTTTCCTCCTGTTACGTTTTTAGCTTTTTTTTTTTCAAAAACGGCTTTTGTAAGTCGCGAGTTGTTGATTTAGAATGCCAAGTGGGGTTAAGGTAACGAACCTTCACCTATTGCGGATCAGTATTGAGTGTGCGGAGTAAAGTCGAGGAGTTGGTCAGCAGAAATATGGCTACCAGCAGGAAATCCAAGTCGTGTGCATGCGGTTTGAGTGTGGAACGAAATTGTCGGTAAGTTAAAACCTTTCGTTTACGAAGTACAAACACAAATTTCAAGTATAAATTCTTAACTTAGAACAGACTTGATAGGTTTTGCGAGAATGAAAATTTATTGGGTATTCTTTTTTGGTCATTACTATATCTGAAGGGTCTGTGCAAGAATTGGTAAACTTCTTACGAAAGATGTGGAAAGTACCTCTGAAAAGCAGTTTTAAATACTCCCTCGGGCGTCCTACCGATCCGGGATGCTGGGATTTTGCAGTATTTTTGGAGCATTTCTTTCCCTGTTTTTCCTCTGTATTTTGCTCCTGCGAAAAGATCGTTTTGCATGCCAAAATAAGCTGTATAATTCCAGTCTAGTTATAAGAAGTAAGATTTTTCTTTGGAACCCGAATGTTGGCCTTTATTCTTTAGAGCATACGAAGTAAATTTTTCGGGAAAATCGAGTTAGTAACATTAGCAGGATTTTTTTTATGACGTGAAAACCGATCTTGAGAAAACGAACAGTCGAAAACGAAACGACTAAGTGAACAAAAAGTCTCTTCATTTTTATTTTATGATTTGAGACAATCGGTGCTTTCTCACACTTTCTTTTCCGTCACATATCAAATACCAAAATAAGAATCACTAGTGCTGTTTCGGAAAGCGAGCTTAACCGTTGTTTAGTCTATAATTTAAAGCTCATATATCGTGTTTATTTTACTTTCGTGCTTTTTCTGTAGCTTTGTGCGGCACTTGTGAGCTAATAATCCGAGAATTCTGTGATGAAATTAGAGAGTCTTGTTTGTAAAAATTGGGCCTGTGTATGATTTTTTTACAACCCTTTAGCATGACGTTATCAAACATTTAATATGCGAATGGGAACCGGGCTAGGAAGAAAAGGGGGACAGGGCGAGTTTGGACATTAATAAGGCATTATTAGAACCCTTGGCGAGTATGTAGCCAGAAAACCCCGTTGAAAACCATTTGCCAAGTTCTTATAATGATCAAGACCCCCGTCGTGTAACCAAATCGTTGCTTCATGAGCAAAGTATTTGGAACGGAATTTGACCAGTGTAAGAACTCTAAATTTTATGACAGGCGAAGGGGGATTAACAATGCCAAATTTGGATAGGAAGATACATAATCAATTTTTTTAGCACTATTAAAAAATCTTATTGGCGGATACGGGTGTTGCGACGACATTCGGTCAAAGCATCGCCAGTGTACCCATCAGGGCAACTGCAAATTGCGCGATGATTGCGAGCATCACAGTCGGCCCCAACGCCACAGATTGAACGTCCGTTGTCGTCATTGCAAGGGTTGGCGCACTTATAGCCATAACAGGCTTGATTAGCATTGCAGTCCTAATTCATTAAATCAGAATTAAATTAATCCGAGGAAGCATTATTATTAAAACTCCTTAAAAAGAAGTGACACTTACTGAGTGGTCCACACAATCCCCCCTTCGGCAAGATACCAAAGGATCGCCTAAAAAATAATAATAAGTAACGTAACTATAACTAAAGGGAAATAGAACTAAAAACTGTACCTAAGTATCCTTCGCGGCAAAGGCAAACTGGTCGGTCATTATTCTCCCTATCCTTGCCTGGTTTGCAGTCGGCGTTTTCACCGCAAGGATTTGGGTTACAAAGATCCTCTGAAAGTAAAGTAAGACTTACAAAAAGATTTAAGTGAAGAGATATGGTACCTGGCCCGAATGGACGGCACACATCAAACGGATGGCCTGTGTATCCTTTAGGACATTTGCCTGCAGATTTCGAGTTCAGTATTCATGGCACTTAAACGAAACAAGTCGTTCGTAATAATAAAGTTTTACTTACAGGTGGCTTTGTGGTTTCTCACTTCGCATTCAGCGCCAGTACCACAAGCTCCATCGCAAGGATTGACGCATTTAAGGTTGAAACAAGCTCTAGTACTCGTGCAGTTTTCGTGTGTGGTACATTCTGGATAACATCCGCGGTAGCCATCGCCTAATAAGTTTTCTGGACATGAGCACACAGCCTGGTGGTTCTAAAATTGCAAGTAAGTATTTGATTTCAGTTAGTATCTTAGGATAAGTAAATTAGGATAAGTTAATTTTTAAAATTTTTACCGAAACACGGCAGTCAGCGTAGGTTCCACATCCGTTTAGGCAAGGGTCCACACAGCGGTTGCTCTTACAACCTTTCCCCGAATCACATTCGGAATCACGTTCACATTCAAGGGTGCAGCCCCTAATGGCGTTTCCGATATAGTTTTCCTAACAATCCCCCGAAAGAAATAAGATTAAATTTAAAATAAGTCGAAATGCTTCTAATGTGAAATCTACCTTGCACGAACAAACAGCACGATTGTTTTCGGCACGACAGTTGGTATTGGCGCCACAAGGAGTTGGGTTACACAGATCGTTACTGCTTCCTTGCCCTACGAACCATAAAGTAAAGAGTCAGGCTACACGGTGCTCTCAAAAAATATTAAGGTGAAGGAGGACTGACCTTGCCTACTGTTGGAGTTGAGAGAAGAAGATGAACGAGTACAGCTCGTGAAAGGATCACCAGTATAACCCCGTGGGCAGCTGCAGACAGTTACGTGATTACGGACGTTACATTCGGCATTGACACCGCAAGTGGTCGAGCACGGATTAATACAACGGAAGTTATGGCAGACTTTATCGCTTGGGCAAGCCGCGTTATCTGTAGGGAAGCCGAAGTTTTGGTAATGAAATCTGCGTATATTCATTGAGATTTGGTTTTTACCTGTGCATTCGGAACGTTTGCAGCCGTTGTATGGGTCACCTTCATGTCCCGAACGGCAAGCACATACCTTTATACAGGATATATTTTTTAAAATTAAAAAGCAGCTTTCTACATAGTTTGCAAAGATCACTTACGGGGCGATTGGCACGAGTGATACATTCAGCATTGCTTCCACAAGGGAAATTGGAACAACCGTCCGTATTGCGAGACGAGCCAAAGCTATTACTGTTGGAGCCGCTGTAGTAGTTATTGTTGCCGCCGGAACTGCTAGAAGATGAGCTGGAACTAACACTTATGCTGTCTCGAGAGCCCGAGATGACGCGTCCTAATTAGAACAATACATACAAATTTTTCGTCTTGTCATAATTTTTTTAAGTGATTAAGCAGAACCCTACCTGAATTACTACCAGAACTGGAGGGGGAACAGCGTGTAAATGGATCGCCAGTGTAACCAGTGACGCATTTGCTGCGGACAACATCGCGTTTTAATTATTTTTTAGGGCGGAATTCAAAGCTGAGTCTTACCAGAGAGCTGCGGTGCCTCTGCTTTCGCAAAGAGCGTTAGTGCCGCAAGGATTGTCTGCACAGGGATCTAGCTTACATCCTTCAATTGTGGTAGGGTTGGGGAAGTAACTTGGTTTGCATCTGCAGATTGCAATGCCGGCGTTGTTGACAGTACAATCTGTGTTGGGGCCGCAAGGTGTAGGTTTGCATGGGTCGTTGTCTGTACATTTTCGTTGAATAATAACACTATTATAATGCATCCAAATGAACTCAAATTAAGGATTGACTTACGTTGAGCGTTAACAAGACAGCCTATGCACAAGACCAGCAGTGCTACTGTCCATGACAGTGACATACCTAAAAAAAAATCCAATGCAAATAAGCCTCAATTAACCTGTCTAGATTTTTACTGATTGGATAATAAAAGAAGAAGGAAAACCGGTAGGAAATTAGTGTCGCTTTTTATGACTTGATGGCGTATTATACTTCGTTGCAGACATGACGAAGGGGGCTCTGAGTTATTATTACAGTATAAATGTGTGCGACGAAAGATGGGCGCCTGATGCGAGATTTCCCAATGTACGAGACGTACAAGCTTCTCCCTACGGGTGATTGTGCTGTTCTTTCTAGTTGGTTATGCAAATGCGCTTCAACTTTAAGCAATGCTTTTGTTTCTTTTTCTTCCGGAGGATATATACTGCCTTTTGTCCGGGTCTGATCCTCTGGTTGCGTTGTTTTACTTTCATGTTGTGTGCCTTGGCCAATGACTTTTTGGCCATGGTGTCCTTGGAAAGTCAAGTTCGACGTTGTACAATTCTGGTTCTTTCACTAGGGGTGGAGGGATCGTGGGGAGAAAAAGATTGGCATCATCTTCACGGATATTGCTATGTCGGAGGAGGATTCTTCTCCAAGTTAACAGGTTTTGGATTTTTTCTGGAAAGGCTATATCGCTTAGAAGTTAAGAGGTTTCTCTTTGTTCGTTCAGATTTGCCTGCTGAGCGTCTCAGAAGTACTTTGGAAAGGGAAAGGGGAATGGCGAAGTGGTTTTGCCCGCGTTTTTTACAAGACGGGAAGCGGTCCAAAAAGTTTCTTGTTAGGAAAATCCGATGGTGGGAAAAGGTGGACATAATGCTGCTGTGCCATATAGGGCAGCGCTATTTTGCATGAAAGACCCAACCCTGGCGACTTTTAGGATACCTGGACGTGAAGAATGAACGATGACTGCATCATTCTTGGGTGGAGCTGATCGCGTTCTAAGTTTTTACTTTTTAAATAGGGAATTGTGCTTTGTACTGATTTCGTTTAGCTCTGCAGACCAAGTTTGTATTTCCCAAAACTTTCCGCAACAAGGACGCCGACTTGGCAACATACGTCCCATAATAGGAAATGCGGAACAGAAAAGGTAGGTCTAAGGTCAACTCGTATTCTTTTATGGGGAATTCTTTCTTCCTTTTTCTCAAATCTCGCAACCTAGTGCGTATTGGATGGGATTTCTGCTCAATTTTATTTTTCTCCTTTTCTCAACTGAGTTCGTGATAAATCTTGGAGGGTAGCTTGTTGACGAGAAGGTTAGAAAGGGAAGTGTGAGGATGGAAAGTATATACGTGATGGCGACGGTGCCTCGTTTTCCATTTATGGAAGCGTCTTCTCGCTGTTGTATCTAACGCCCGAGTTTGAAGGTTATTCAAGGCTTGCTAGGAAAAGTAGGACTAAGGTAAACCACGGGTACTTCACCGACCTTGGTTATCTCTCCTCTGTTTTACATAATGTAAAATATTCTTTGTCTTCGAACTCTACGAAAAATCTGAATTCACGAGAGCTTTTATTATTACTTTTATTCGGAACTAGTAGAAACAGAAGACGGCTCGTTGGAAGGAAAATTGCGAGCTCGAAATTGCAAAGGAATCTGAGTATAGAAATGAATGCGAAATGCGTTGAAGAGATTTGGGGCGTTAAAAATGAAACTGGAAGAAATCGAGTTTTTCACTTACTTGATAGGATTCAAACTCAAAGCTGTTCAAGAAGGATAATTAGAGGAACGGACAACGGGTCTATGGCCACTGCAAGGAAACCAAATCACGACTAGGTGGTTGGGAGAGTTGTTCAGCGACTTTTAAGCAGGACTTTTCCACTCATGTCGTCATCAAATGTTTTCTCGACTCGGAGTTTTCGTTCTCCCACATCAGACCTGTTCTAATGTAAAAATATACAACCTGGACAAAGTGGCCATGCCTCCAGAACGGTTTTACCAGCGAATACCCAACTCAGACTCACTTGGCTTCTTCTTCGGGTTTACCATCTTCTGACGTCAAAGTTCGTCTAGGGACGAACTTCCCCGCTCTTCTTTTTTTTTTTTCTTTTATTCAGCAAACTCAGGTTCTATACTGCTGCTTCGGGAAAATTATGACGCGTGATGCCAGCAAGGTTCTTGTCCTTCGTTAAATACCCTTCTTTCGAGAAAAGGAAGTACCTGGACTCTGAGCATCTTTGTAACAAGAATCTTACGCAAATGCCTAAGTGTTTGCTAACATCCTTTGCTAATTGTATGACCAGTCACTTCTGCTATTCGCCTTCGCAATAAGTACACGAGTTTTTAGTGATTGTTAGCACGCGGGCTTATGTATTTGCTTGGATTTTACGTTTCGCCCAACCCTTTTTGTCTTATGTCGTTTGCAAAATGGGTACCCAGTAAATGTTGAAGTCACGTGGTCTTTAGTTCTAGTAGCGGAATTCGGGCTTGTGACTAAAGGGGTTGGTGTCCTTGTTCCATTTTATCTTCTCAAGGATTAAAATGCGGATTCCCCTTAGTAATGATGCTTCAAATAATCGAACGGTATCAATCATGTCTTTTTTCTTTCGTTTAGCAGCTGTGGATGGAAACTCCCCCTATTTTTTATTCTTTCAATTCGGATTAGGGAAAGGTAATTTGCGTAGCCAGACGAAGATTTAGTGGTCTTTTTTTTGCTCTGATGTTTTCTTTCTATGTGTACAAAAAACGAAGAGAAAGCTTTCAGCCCAAGTGGTCTGACCTGCTATGTCCATAATATCCACCTTCGCATCTGGCAACAGCAGTTCTTATTGCACCTCAATAGCTCAATGTTGGTAAGAGGAAACAGTTGAGTCACTCCTACGACCTCCTACGTGATCTTTTCGATACGAGGAACATTCTTTAATTATTTATTATTTCCATCACAAAAACATGCCTTCAATTTACATATGACCAAGATCAAAATTTTATAATGCCCTAAAGGTGAAACCTACGAAACGCTTTTTGCGTCAGCTACAAGGGAAAAGCAAATCGTTTGGTAGAAACCGCGAAATGTTACAACTGTTCGTTAAAAAAATTAAAAAAATTGTCTCAATCAAGGCGTGGTTTGGTTTAGACATTTACAGAATTCTACGTTGAAAGTAATGTCTCCTAAAAATGTCAGAATAAAGGAAATCTTAGCATTCTAAATCTTCAAGCGAGAAACGTAATCCTCGATTACTGAAAAATTAACAGTAAATGCATATTGCATACGACATATTTGACTGTTTACAATAAAAGTATACAAAATCTTTGAAGGACAAAGAGATTTCATTCGACATGGAATCTGCGGGATATTTCCATGTCGCGGGACATACATTTATGACTGCTGGTAAGATTGTACGTAATTATGTTATGGAGTCTTTCCATGCTAAAAGGCAAATGCAATAAAAACCGACTACTGCATAGAAGGATAACAAGTGTAATATTCCAATGTAAAGCTAAAGATTTAAATGTAAGTCTAGCACTTCAAAGTTAATGTTAAAGGTTACCGGAATTGTTCATGGGAAGTGAAGCAGTGCTGACTAGAAATATTTTATGTGATGCCAGCTGAAGTTTTACGAAGAGATTCTACACCTGCAACTGTTTCGGCTCGAGTTGAAGCAGAGCATATAGTCAGTATATAATAGTCGGCAGAAATGTAGGTTAGAAACTGGATAGAATTAGGGAGAATAACTTCGGGTTAAACTAACCAGTTTCCTTTAGCGCCATCTTTGAAGAAATTATTCAGTTTGGGTCTACAAATGGCCTTATGATCATTACAACAATCATTAGAAATCACGAGAGACATAACGAGGTTTACTCGGTACGTATACCAGTACCATCAGCATAGCATCATAGGATTCCCTTTTTTTAAGATACTGTATCTCCATTAAACTTTTAATTTTCGGATCCGGTTAACTAACGTACGATTTAATAACCTGTTTCGTGAAGAAATTCTACAAAGACTGAACACTGAACATCGAGAACCATGTAATGACAATCACAGATTCTACTAAAAAAATTTACATCAACAATAAAGCGTTGAACACACGATTCGAGAAACACAGCTATGCACAGAGAAGACGTAAGGAATGTAAATTCACTGTATACTAATTTACTAAACTTTACAAGAATTGGATTTTAAATCTGACAAACTAACGCTAATCCGTAGCCGTAACAGTAATGGTCTTGCCTTTCGGGTCATCGAAATGATCTGGAGTTTGAATATCGCTCAACATAGCCAATCCCCATGCCAAAAGCGCAGCGATAAATAAACCAATAAAGATCCCAGCCCAAATAGCTACTGAAAAGAAGCCTTCGCAATCGTAACCGTCGCCGAACTTGTCTCCTTCAATACGGAAAGGCTGGATCTATAAAAAATGTGTTAATGAATCTCACCTTTAACTCTGAAATCTGATCATCTTCCTTTCCTTTTTTAAGGAGTATTAATAATAAAAAAAAGCTTAAAAGTGTTCAAAACTTACTTGAATACCCTGTAGCACCAGCTCCATAGGCTCAGTGTTATTATCTGTCTTAAGAATGGTATTGCGGCTGCAGTGGTAAGAAAAGCCAAAAGGCGTATGTATGCGAACCGGAACCAAGTTCAGAGTCATTTGCGGTGGGCTACTTGTCATGGTCAAGTCGAGTTCTGCAGACTCCATATTCCAGTACTTAGTCCTGGATAAGGTGAAGGAAAGCCTACACGAATCAGGTAAGACTAAAGTGGAAAAAATTAAGAAGAAAGAACTTGCGTGAGTCTAGCCGCGGTGACTGGCAATGATGCGGAGCTCGTAGGTGATGGAAAATTTATAGTAATATAGGCAGTTCTGTTTGCAGTATCACTAGATCCTCCGACTACGGTTCCCAACCCCAGATTGACATGTTCTTTACCCCTAAAAAAAGAACATCAAGTAAGTTACTTTACAAAGAAGAATCATACGTTGTCGTTTCATTTCCATTGACAGGGTAAAGCAGAGCCGAGTTTTCCAACAAAACAAAAACTTGTCCACTAGCGTTGTAGAACTGGTAAGCCTCGTAACTTTCTTTAGCTTCTTCTGAGGCTAATAGATGTCTTTGAGGGCGGTATTTAGCAGCCTCAGCCGAGTTCTAGGGACAAAAATGGTTAGTTTGGGTTGAAATAAGGGATCTGCGATAGTTAGTCTGTACCCAAGACGCTCTTCTACCAGTGTAAAGTCCAACTGCGTCAGGTCGTTTGTTACGAAAGGTGCTAAACATCTGCGAAATGATGACATCTAAGAGAAAAATAGGTTTTAAGAACTAGCCGATAGATGAGAGTCAAGTACCATTCTTTTCCAAGTTAGCTGTTCTGTTTCCACCAATTGTGGGTGGCAACTCCACAACCACTAGGGTTTGACTAGATCGCTCAAACTCGCTAATCTTTTCGCCTGCTTTCATGCGATATACTTTAAAACCTTTATTTTCTAAGATTTTAGGAAGTTTGGCGGTTGATTGCACAGCCGGTAGGAAGAGGAGCCCTCCATTGCTAAACTTGTCAGCTAGATTTTGAAGGTTTGGTAAGCTTGTGGGCCGTAAGCTGAAATCTTCCACACTTAACTAAAGTTAAGTACAAGATTTTAGAATAAGAAATAATGTGTGTATGTTTCAGTGAAGCGATGCTTACTTCATCTTGCACGAAAAGTACAACTAACGAATGCTCGAGAACAGGATAAATTATGTCAACAAGTTCTCTAGAATCTAAATGGTCTGTTGCGGTTGTTTTGATCCCATCACTAGGAAAGAGAAAAAAAAATAAGTTTTGTGTATTGTGAGCTTAACTGTAAACCTCTATTAATTATGCATTAATAAGTTTTCTTTAGTGATACACGTACA
Organism: Lepidurus couesii; assembly: GCA_022832235.1. NCBI lineage: Eukaryota > Metazoa > Arthropoda > Branchiopoda > Notostraca > Triopsidae > Lepidurus > Lepidurus couesii. The sequence goes on along the minus strand of JAGJRP010000080.1, from coordinate 8,555 downwards.
CTTCTGCATTCCATACAAGGAAAGGAACAGCTTCGCGGCCAAAAGCGAGTCCAATAAAACTTAGAAACGTTAATAATTTTATTAACTTCCCCATATTTATTTAAGACTTTCGGAATCTACCCGCAATCCGTTCACTATCACGAGAACTGATCATATGATTTTTGAAGGCTGGAGCCTAAAACCTGTTATGGGAGAGCTGAGAACGAGCAAAAAATTCGTTATACGCTTTGTTCCGATCAAGAATGCGTCTCAGCTAATATTTGGAATAAAACGCAGCAAGAAGGACATCCTGAACCTGTACGGCTGATAGCAGCGCCCCTATTCTGGAGCACGGGACGGCAAGCCTTCGTTTTTAGCAACCTACACATAAGTACTTGTCGATGCATCGTAGAAGCTTTATGTGTGGCGAGTGGGAGTGGCAACTGGAGTGCTCTGGGAGAGAAGTGTTACGGGGCGAAGTGTGTGGGGACGAAGTGATATTTACCCCGACCCTGAGCTAAGGTATACATACGAGAGAAGACTGCTTCCGCGTCTTTGGGTTCGTATTCGGTGCCAAGATAGTAACCTCCGACGCTTCGCAGAAGATGTGTAATTGTAAACGGTCGGATGGTAGACCAAGGCGTTGCAGGCATCTCTCGATATTTAACGATTCCAGAGCGGGAAGACCCTCAGTCCATGAGTCCCAGACGTTGAGTAATTCAGAGGGAAGTTCGGAGTCCCAGTCGATTTTCTTCCACGAGATATTCCGAAGACTGATTTCGCTAGCAAGATAGTCGGAGAGCAAGAAATCCGAAAGGGCAACGAAAGTCAAGGCAGAGCGGAATATGAATAACTCAAGAAATAACATATTTACAAAAGTATATTTCCGGTGATCTCCGAAACAGTTTATACGGAAATCTTAGTTAATGTTGCCTTATGGGACTGTTGCTTCTTGTGTTGTCCCCGCTCATTGTAACCTATATGTAGCGAATTCAAATTAATGAACACCTTTACCGGCGCAGGCTGGTAAAGAAACTTTAGCTGACCTAAGACGAAGCGGTGTTCGCCGAACCAAGGGAGTCCTCTCCTTGACCTCGCGGCATTCCTCTTTCCCTCCTTTGGTGGTCTCGGTTCTGGGATGTCATCCTTGACCTTGCGGCATTCCTATTCCTTCTCGGAGTCGGGAGCCGTGTCAACCCGGAGGTCAAATCCCACTTGGATTAATTCTTGGGTATATATGGGCTCGCTTTTCTATTCCGCTCATCAGTTCGTTGGTGGAGTTCCAACTCCTCTACCGTCTCGGTTCGCGTTTTTTCCCCCTCCCAACCCTTTCCCCTTCCTTTCCTTCCTCTTTCCTTCGGACTCTAGGTGGAGGCGGCTTTGGGTCCCGGGACTCTCGTCCCTTGAGACCAGAGTGGAGCGTCCACCGATGAGGCCCATTATATCAAGGCAATATTTGTCGGCGCAGCGGAGTTAAGGTTGGCTAAAGTGTTCGTTCGGGCTCAAGCTTTTGGCCGGGAGGTATATGGCAGTATAGCTTTTGCAATTAAAGGGGAGAAAATGTAGAAGTACAAATGTGTGTAAGTTTCGTTTTTGGCATTGTGCATCTACGCGACAATTCTGGTATTAGGAGATAAGGGGGTCATGGAAATATGCGTGGCGACTTATTTCTATTTCTCTCCCTTTTCCCTTTCCGAAGTGATCTGTTGCTATGGGGAATACCTTACGGATAAGATAGATCGTCACTTGGAATTTTCCTTTTAACATTCTAAAGACGTTATTTTTGCAGACGAGTATCAAAAACAATAAAACGCCTTGCATCAAATCCCACACTACAGCCACGCCGATCCAGTTGTCACTACCACTAGCGATGGACAATATTGTCATGAACCACGACACGCCAATCACAACAAATATACGAAAGGATGTGAACAGCCTTACAAAAAACCCCGTTAAGTGAAATGAGCTTTCTTTGTTTTATCTTGTAAGAGTTCAGTGGTATACCTTTTGCGAACGTATTTCTTGGGAGACACAACGCGCTGCAGTCGAAATCTTATAGAAGCTAATAACGACCCAGATAAAGTTTATGGTGTTGAAAATAATGAGAATTCCGACAGGATAATTGAAGAACATAACGAATACTGATCCATCTTTTCGGAAAACAATTAATTCGAGTAAATAAGATTATCCTGTAGGTAGGCGTATTTCACTCACTCACCCGCTAACCGGCACCCTGGTCCCGATAAAGTTCCACTGGAGTAATTTTGCATAAGCCCCTCTGAAAGTAAGGGAATACCCCAACCCAAGGCTGAGTAGTACACACATTGGCGAAGTTGCTTTTTGCCGCATAATTTCTTAGTCTGGATGTATCTTTATTTTTAAATTAACAACTTTAGTCTGGGTAAGAAAATAATATGGTAAGAAACTTACGTTACCTAAACATAATCAACAGATCCAGGGATATTATTGTCATCCATGTAAATGACGCGAAAATGAAGTAGCGCGTAACACCAACTAATAACGAAAGTCAGATTATTTGCTTTGAAACGAGTTTCATATTATAGGTTACTGTACCGAGAATCACACAAGAGATACCGGTCAAGTACGATCTGTCATCTTCGGACATCACCACGAAGCCCAATCCGGAGTACATTAGGCTCATAGAGCCCACTAAAACTCATCATGTTCATGCTGTTTTTCTTCTGTTTGCGAAGTTTTTCGAGAAGGACGTAGACCAGGAAAGTGGCCGCCAGAAAACTGGCGGAAGTCAAAGATAACCAAACGGCCCACAGCATTTTGTACATATCTTCTTATAACTTCAAACGGAAAATTTGCGAAACACGCTCATATCACTCCTTGAGTATAGACGAGCTTCACTCGACCAAAATGTTTTTCAACTGAATTGCCTTGGAGGATGTTTCTAATGTTATAGTAGGATCAAGAAAAACCACAGGTTTTCCCATCGTTGCCAGAAACTGGTTTTTGGCCATTAAAGTAAAAAGAAACCCCGCATACAAACTCGCGTGGCAATCTTTTCGAACCTTTTTGGGTTGTCATTTTGCCCCTAGGGCAAGCCAACCTTAAAAGACAGGTAAAAGACAGGCCAACGTTGGTTCAGCATTATCAGGAAAAGAGGGGTCCTTAGGCAGTATTATAAGCAGTAAACAGTAATAGTTAGGTCTTGTTTCGTCGTCTTCTCAGGTTTCTATTACTGCTATATAGAGCGATCTCAGGTTTCTATATTACCGCTCTGTATGGAGCGATCCGTGACAGTATGCAGATGCTTTTCTAGTTTAAAAATTGAATAGTTTTGCATATGATCTGTCATCTTTAACGTTCTCTTAATTAAGAGCACATTTAGTGTGCGTAAAAACGTATCATGCAAAAAACGTATCACGCCATACCATATTGCCATAGAAATGAACCAAAAAGCTCCACCCTATGGGGTTAGCCGGGTTACTGTCGCAAATGGGTATGTCGTTCATCCATATGACAGTCGAATTATACTGTAAAATTTGAAGGGTTGACCACAACAGTCACGTAAGTCTTTGGCTTTTACAAAAGAGCACTAGAAATTCATTAAAAGGGGTTTCGTATTATGGGAAAACACACGAGAAGTTTGCTATAAAACCTAGGGTTACTCGGCGAGTGAACTTCAGTTCGCATAGAAATGAGGACAATAGTTTTATTACATGTGTTGGTTGCTTTAGGCAGGGCAGCAAATCCAGGTCAGTTAATCGAGAAAAACCATTACTTCTCAAGAATATAAGAACCATAATGTACCTAAGTATAGCTGCCGTTCTGTACGATGCTGGCTGCAATAAGTGGCCTCTCAATCAGCGGATCCTGGCAGAAATACTTATTCGAGAATTAAGTTTGGAATACCGGGTGCCGTCTTTAATTTCGAATGTTATTAGACCTCGTCAAAGTGAGTAATTTTATAGGGATACGCTGGATCTAAATTAGGTTTTATTGCAGGGGCAAATATGACGGCTGTTCAAAATTTCCTTCTGTTAACAAACAGGCGAAGTTCAATAGATAATTTAAACGAATTGCCGACAAAAATTGAGACGGGTTCGCTAATTTGGTGGTTGAATATTGAACCGCCTTGTTCTAGGAGCTTTAGACTACTAAAACCCCGTCGATCCGTTTTAGAAGATTTACAGAACCTGATTGACGATTCGCGTAGTGTTAAGAGAAGTATGTTACAAGAAAGCTCAGGAACCTGTAGTCGAAGTGAATGGGAAAAGCAAACTGTGATAGCCGGGACAACTGACGTAAGCACTAGGTTTTTTAAGATAGAAGCGTTTATATTTTGCTTTTCTTTTGTTAGATAAGTCCATGTGTAATACGATCGGAGCTAGGCGGAATTGCAATATGGAATGGCACTAATATCGAACTTTTTGAAATAATAGCTAAGAGCATTGGTTTCAAGTAAATTCTGTAATGTAGTATATATGCATGTATACTAACGGTGTTGTCTTGTAGGTATGTTTTTATTGAACCTGAAGATCGTTTTGTTGGCTTACCGGGCAATGAAACAGTCGGATTAGTTGGGATGGCATTAAGAGATGTAAGGTTAAAAATTATCTATACCTATGATTTATGTATAATTCAAACTGCTGAAATAACTTCAAATATTGCGTAGCTTTTTTAATTTAAATGTTACTTGTAAAAAATACGGCTTAAAAGAATGTTAATTTCTCCCAAACTATAAGTCGGGAAGCAAAATGACCGGCATATTTTTAACTGATTAGGAAATCGATATTGCCGTATATGCCAACGTTTTTAGTTCTCAAATCTATTTCGACGTCGTCTGGCCAACAATTTTTGGTCATTGGGTTCTCTGGATCCCAGCACCGATGGTTGTATATGACTTACTCTCAAATGCAAAACCGTTTGGTTTTGACGTAAGCTTTTTATATTTATAGAAAAGTATTTAGCTTCTTCGTAAGTTTTCAGTATTTATATAACAGATCTACGAAAACAACTAGGTATGGGTGTGCGTAATTGCAAGCATTTTATCGGTTTCATTATCCATGTGGGTTGTCACGAAAATGTCCGGCAAACAATCGGATTTAGGGTTGGACGTGCTTTATAATTTATCCCTAGTTACAGGACAAGGTATTGAAAGGGGTGATCTAAACAACCTGGTTAATGCCAATTACAAATTACAGGTGGATTTAATCCTAAATACCTACCAGGTCGCTTTCTAGCTACAGCCTGGAACCTTGGAGCCTTTATTATAGTATTTTCGTACACTTCAATTTTAATTTCGTTTGTTACCGCACGCCAGCCCCAGCCACTCATGAAGAGCTTGGAAGACTTTGTGACCAAAGGTACTCTGAAACCCGTGGCAGTTGAAGGCTATATATTTTCAATCGTCTTTCTTGTAATTTTTATCCCTAATTTTGTACGATAATGGAATATTAAACTGTTGTTATCATCCTAGGTAGCAACGTCAGGTTTCCAGAAAGAAATTGGAAACCTGTTTCGCAAAAATCACGAATCTCTCGTGAAAACCAACGAGGAAGCGATGCAAATGGTTATTGGAGGACGATATGGTTACATAACTGTATGTTTTACAATTTCAGCTTTCGCATTTTCATCTCCGAAAACAATAGGGTGAACGGTTGGGCGAGTCTTCGCTTTATTCAGATTTTAAGTCAACTAAAAAATGCAGGATTACAATTATGGAATTACAAGGATCGGGTTTCATTCTGTCTGGGTGGAACACATCAAAAGCTGTTCCCGCACTTACAGAGATCTTGAATAAAGGGTAAGTATTGAAACTAAAGATTGGTTTCAGTATTCGTGCTAAGCTTTTCATTTAGCGTAATGTCAGCTACAGAAGGTGGTTTAGTCAATTACTTAGAAAGGAAATACAATCCCAGAATTAATTGCTTTTCAATTCGCAATTTGGGGGAAGCGCCAGAGGAGAGTCCTCTTGTTCTTATACAGCTGCAAACGGCTTTTTTGATCTTAGGACTCGGTATTGCGATCTCAGTTTTAGGTTTTGTAAGGGAGATAGCTTGGCCACTAATTTTGACTCAAATATAAAATTAAATTTGCAGAGCAATTTATATAAATAAAAATATGGTTTAGTAATAACGAACTTATTTGATCGATACGTGGACTTCCCAAATTGACCAATCACATTGCTTTGGGGAAAATCGTAAATCCCCAAAAAATTAAATGAGCAGGTTATTTAATTGAATCACCTGCTCCTGTAATTGACTGGGGAATTTAAAATGGATATCGTGTTGAAAACCCTAACACGAGTAGGCTTCAAAAAGACAGGATTGGTCTAAACAACGGAAAAACAATGTGATTTGTCAACTTGCATAGTCCATGTAGCGATAAATAAGTTCGTTACTGTGCAATACTTTCCTATAAATTTTAAGTTTATCGCTTTTTAGACATTGATATTGCATCGTTTATGTGCTGAAATTTCTTGCTGTTGCAAAGAGGAAATTTTAAGACTGCTTTGAAAATTTCTTTTTAATTCTTGAATTTCCTTTTATTCACATTGCAGTGCGAGTATGTACATTACTCTAACAACAAATAACTGTAGAGTCTTAGACTAGAGTGGCGAGAGATTAAACGTTAACTTTGAAGGAGCGCGAGTTTTTTCTTGTTGATAAGGTAAAACTCCATATAGTGAATTACCGTCCCCTTGTTCGCATTGTTATAGTTCCCTGACTCCTTTACTGAAATTAATTTTGTGTGAGGTGTGTTATCCCCAGTTAGATCCCTTTCCAATAAATTCCCCCCTTATTCTGTATTTTATTAATTTTCATTACAATATTGTTCATTGCTCAATACACTCGCATTAAATAAGGTGCTGGTATAACACGTGATGTAAAGTAAAATAAAGGTAACGCAGGAAACCAACTTGGGACAGCCCGGACTTGTAGCGTTACTTCGGCCTGCCTCGCAGTTGCTCAACAATAAGAGGTGATGGACCGATCGAAACGAGTGGGACCTGGCCGGGTTTCTTCGCTGTGCTCCGGGATGCCTAAAAGAAGATTCTAAGCCCAGGCACTCCGAGATAATTTTTTTTATTCTTTATTTTTCGTCGTTTATTTTGAACAATGAAACCTGGGAATCGAAAATGTCGGGCAATCAACCTGATTTAGGGTTGGATGTGCTTTATAATGTATCCCTAGTTACAGGACAAGGTACTGGAAGGGGTGATCTGCTAAACAACCTGGTTAATGCCAATTGCAAATTACAGGTGGATTTAATCCTAAATACCTACCAGGACGCTTTCTAGCTACAGCCTGGAACCTTGGAGCCTTTATTATAGTATTTTCGTACACTTCAATTTTAATTTCATTTGTTACCGCACGCCACCCCCAGCCACTTATTAAGAGCTTGGAAGATTTTGTAACCAAGGGTTATACACTGAAACCCGTGGCACTTGAAGGATATATATTTTCTACTGTCTTTCTTGTAACTTTTATTACATAATTTCTACGATAATGGAATATTAATCGGTTGTTTTAACTCTAGGGGGCAACTTCTGGTTTACAGAAAGATATTGGAAACCTGTTTCGCAAAAATCCCGAATCTCTCGTGACAACTAATGGGGAAGCGGTGAAAATGGTTATTGGAGGACGATATGGGTTCATAACTGTATGTTTTACAATGCCAATGTCAACTTTCGTATTTTCATCTCAGAAAAACGAATGGGCCAGTCTTCTATTTATTCGGATTTTATCTCTACGAAAAAATGCAGGATAACAATTATGGAATTACCAGGAACGGGTTTTATTATGGCTGGATGGAACACATCAAAATCTGTTCCAGCACTTACGTAGATCTTGCAGAAAAGGTAAATTTTAAAACTAAAGTTGGTTTCAATATTCGCTCAAAATTTTTTTAAGCTTAATGTCAGCTACAGAAGGTGGCTTACTCAATTATTTCGAAAGGAAATACGTTCCCAGAATTAATTGCTTTTCAATTCGCAATTTGCGGGAAGCACCAGAGGAGAGTCCTCTTGTTCTTATACAGCTGCAAACGGCTTTTTTGATCTTGGGACTCGGTTAGTGTGATCTCCATTTTAGGTTTCCTATGGGAAAGAGTTTGGCCACTAATTCTCAATAAAATATAACTGAAATTTATAGAACAATTTACAGACTTAAAAACATAGTTTGGTGTAGGCAATGTGTAGTACTTAATTGTACTGTGCTTTCCTATATGTTTTGAGTTTACCGCTCTAGTATATACTTCGTTTTTGTGTTGAAATTTCTAAGGCAAAGAGTACATTTTAGGACTGCTTTGAGATTTTTTTTCTCAATAGTTGAATTTATTTTTATTCAAATTGTAATCGAAGTATGTAGATGACACTGACCACCAGTGCCGTATTTCCGCCTAGGCAAATTAGGCAGCTGCCTAGGGGCCCCAGCCTCGAAGGGGGCCCCGGCCAGGGGTCGAAATCAAGGTTCTTTTATAGAAGGTTAGCTCAAAAGGGGATTAAGGGTATTAGTTCTGCAAGCGCGCGACTTTCGAACACAGGAAGCGGCAATGTTCTGATTGTTCCATAAGTAGGGAATTCTTTTTAGTTGGCTTAC
>JAGJRP010000826.1:0-28884 GCA_022832235.1 Lepidurus couesii | reverse complement strand
ACAGCGGGCCATGGGGATTTTCTACCTGCCGGCGCCGCTGAGTAATATAAAGATGGTATTTGAGCCGGCGCATGGGGCATGGGGCATGGGGCATTTGAGCCGGCGCATGGGGCACCTGCCCCAATGCCCCATAGGCCAGTCCGCCCCTGGCTCCCAACTGCTCCATAAATGATAGAGCAACGTTTCCACGTCTCATTTGAGGTAGGTTAAGTTAGGTTAGGTTAAGTTAGGCTAGATTAAGTTAGGACACCCCCCTACTCCCTTCCCTCAAGAGCATAGCTTTTCATCTCCATTCCCGCCCCTTGTTCCCTAAACGCATCATTTTTTTAGTAAAGGGAGATATCGCTAGATAGCAGCTTATACTGGTTGGAAATGAGGGAAAATAAGCTTTTCCCGAAACGCTATAATTAGTTACGGGTAGTAATTTGTGAACAGCTAGGACGCAACGGTAGACTATGCAACATTAGCTAGCATAGCAGGTGTGTAGGCTACCTCTTATTACAAAAAGCCTACTACAGGTAAGCATTATAATGTATAGCCATAGCATTGCTTTCGAAAATTGCTGAAACAATGATATCAAGAAAATATATCTGCTTGTAATTCGTAGATATAGCTATAGATGGCGAAAAATCTTGGGGGTAACAAAACTTATGGTAATGAAATCTACCAAATCCCTTCAAGATTAACAATAAGCTGCGAAGTAAAAGCAAAACAATTGCCGATTCGACAGTTTTTCCTTATCAAGCCACTTGGGAAGATTCAGCTTTTGTCATTTTTTCTCAAATGTGATTACGACAGCTAGTTATTCAAAATCGTGTATTTCACGATAAGAGATAACCCTTAGCCAGACGAGACATCAAATCAACAGTTTTCGCCATGCTTCGAACTATAAAGGACAGACACGGTCTGGTGTTGATCGGTTCCTAATCTCTGTACCCTCACAATATTATCTCTAGTTTTTATTAAATCAATCCAGAGAGGGCCGTTTCGCAAGGCTTACTGAAAAATACGTGTCAGCATGAATTTCTGTGTCCTTTGCGGGGACATTTGCACTGCTAAACACTTGACTTGACGTTGTCACCGTATTAAACTTAAATTAGAAAAAATTCTCATGCAAATGGGTATGCCTAGGGTTAAGTCGGATTCAATCTGCTTGGAAGTTTCATTATTCGACTTCCAAATTCTATTCAGTTTGACCAATTAAAAGCTTTTAATTCACTTCTTTACGTATGTAACATTTTTAGACAGTTCTGAGTTACTTCTGCTAGTCAACATTGACAATTGATTACAAACTTACTGTCCATAATTGAAATTGATAAATGAAACTTGGTTTAGGAAAATTTGCTCGTTTTTCTGTTACAGACGTGACAATTCTAACAAGAATAAGCAAACGTCATAGTGTCAAGTCCAAGAACCAATTTCTGCTGACTGAACCCCACTTCAAACATTCGCTCAAGGGTCCCCTACTTCTTCTATATAGCTGATCCTTGCTCTTTTCCTGCAATCCTGGACAGTCAAAAAGACTTCAAAGTACTCTTTTACACTTCCGTCTTCTAATGCGTTTTTACCTTTAGTTTATGGCGACAGAGGAAATCTTAATATATTTGTTCCATGGTCCGCCCTTGCAACCTAAAAGCTTCACGCGGTCATGCAGTCCATACGTAACAAATCGAGTATAGGAAACGTTATCCTGAATTGCACCTTGACTCCTCGACTTGGACTTCACTGGCTGGTTCAGGTGAAACACGAAAACTTCTCGACGTTTTAATCGTCTGTTCATACAAAGATAATGTCCGCGTATATAAGAGCCGGGTATGCCTCGCGGACTACTCAGTACCCACTCATCTTCACATTCGTGTCGATGTTCCGGTGTGTTAGACTCTAGCTTTCAACCGCTGAGTGAGCCACCGCTTACTAACCGAGTTTAAAAAAAAATAAAGAACCAAAAATGAAGACGGCCGTCCTCTTCGCAGTGACGGTGTTCGTCGCTGGTGCTTCCTCAAGTAAGTCCGCTAAAAAATCTTGTTTTTCCCCGTCCGGTTCTTTGTACAGTACTTCCTCAAAGTTTTACCTATTTAATGTGGACGCTAATTCTCCAACCCGAAACTTAGAAATTTCGCAAGTGTTGACTCAAGTTGCGCCAGTTACAACATATACTTCAGTAGTCACCTTCGTTTAGGGTCGTGATTAGATAAACTGCTCCAGTTTTGCCTGCAGAAGCCGTTTCCGTTTCGTTTCACCGTCTCCCGTTTCAATGTTAGAAAGCATTCCGGTCAGGACAATTTGCCTCGGTCAGCAACAATCTATGTATCAGTTTGGACAGTTTTGAGGACAGATGTGCTGAAGCGATCACTTTCTTAACCTTTGGACACCTTTTACGATTTCGCTGTGGTAGTGCATGTTGTGCTTGGTCCACTTATCTCTATCCTACCTCGGATCAAGGATCACCATCAACCCTCAACGTAATGCCCCCCTCCATCCCTCCATCCTCCTTCACCTCCCAAAGACCCCTCCATACCTTTGATCGGGGCTTATGGGAAACTCAGACTTGATTGGAACTTGACGGCGATTATTTGTCGGCCAAAACAAACAAGTCGAAAAGTCAACAGCCAGAAAAAGCCGTCGAACTAAATTGTCGATAGGTGACACGAAAAGGTTTCCTGATAAGATTCTTGCTCCCGGCGCGTGATAGATAAAGTTCGGCTGCCGTATCACCAAGTCGTGATATCGTGATATCACGGTATCGATACCATATCACGATACCAGGATACCATATCACGATACCATATCGATATCACGATATCACGATATCACCATATACGATATCACGATACCATATCACGATACCAGGGTATCGTGATTTTAGGACTACCCGAATAGCCTTAAGCCTGTAAGATTTTGTTTTCACTAGTAAATTTGATCTCTCGTGTTTGTCACACTAGGAAATGAGGTAAACAGGTCCGAGGACGAGAGGCATAACAGAATGTTTCAGGATCTTCGAAGGCTTGAAGAGATGTTTAAAGTTTTACCTTGTTATATTTAGCTCCCTGGGGTTCGCGTGCCAGCAAGCAATGCGCATCCTATTGCAAAGATGCCAACAAATTCAACTACGAACCGGGAATGACCTACGTTTACGATTACTCTGCCGAAACTTCAACTTCCGTCCGGGGAACTGCTGACGATGAAGCCAAACTGCAAATCTCAGCTCAAGTCGAACTGGAAGTCATCTCTCCCTGTGAGATGGTCCTTCAGCTGACTCGAGTCCAAGGGTCGTCCGATGAATTCGCCGGATCCTTGGAGCGCTACCCGCTCATGTTCTCCTTCCAGGACGGTACCGTAGAACATCTCTGCCCCATCGCCGAGGAAGAGGCCTGGGCTCTCAACATCAAACGAGGTATCCTTTCTGCCCTACAGAACACCATGCCAGACGTCCCTGCTGGACCTTTAAACGTCCACGAAGTACGTGCTTTACCTCTTCCAGAATCCTCCCTAAAGTTTCCATCCACTTGGTCGCCTTTGTAGATCGATGTCACCGGCCATTGCGAAGCGAACTACACCCTCGTCTCGCAGTCACGCAAGGGACTCGTCGTGCGTCGTACCAAGGATCTGATGGCTTGCACGGGGCGTAACACGCACGTGTCCCTCCTCCAGTCGACTCCTTATAGCTCCGCTTCTAAAGTCCAATCGTTGCCGTTACTCAAGTAAGCCAACCTTTCTGTTATGCTATAAGTTGAACTCCTCTATCCTAACGATTTTCACCTTCCTACCAACTATGCGTTCGCCACTCAGGTGCGACAACGAGTGTCTGCAGACGATCCGCGACAAGAAGGTTGAGAAGGTAACCTGTAGCGAGACTCACATCTTCCGCCCCTTCTCGAACCAAATGTCCGGCGCTGTAACAGTCGTCGTGCAGTCCTTAACCTACGCACGTGAAGAGCGACGCAACTCTCAGCCGTTCGGTAGAAAATTCAAAATAAAATTCTGACAAGGTACCTCGAACTGAACAATTCGTATTTTTTATGTAACAGATGCAAAGATATCCAGAGCGAGTTTGCTCTTCGACTATGCCGCCGCCAAGATCACCGCCGTTCAGGAAGCTCAGGTTACCGAGCTTCTGAGCCAGTTGGTAGCAGAGTCGAACGTAAAGGTGTCTTCCCAAGTTCCCATTCTCTTCTCTCGTCTCGTGAACTCCCTCCGATCATTCTCGTACTCGCACTTGTCCCAAATCTATTTCAGCATCCCCGCCGATAGCCGCGCACGTCGTTTCATCGTTGACGCTACTCCGAGAGTCGGAACAGCGGCAGCCATGGCTTTAATGCGTGACCTCGTCAAGGATAACCAAGTGTCTGATCGCGAAGCCAATACCTGGTATGCGTCCTTGGCTTTCAAGACCAACCCAACCTTGGAAATGATCACCGCCGTCGCCGTAAGTTCCCAGTCTACGCATTGTTGCGAAACGTTTACCTATTACTAATGTCGATCACGTAACTATTAGCCTGTTTTGCACGAGTCGAACCCGAGCTCCAAAGCAATCTTGGGCATTTCTGCCATGATCAATAGCTACTGCCGGTCGAACGCCGCATGTGACCAGGAAATGGAGATCCAGAACGTTATTAGGAGCGTTGAGAAACGTTTAGGTAGCGGCTGCCGCGTGACGAGCGATGAACACCAGGAGCAAATTCTGATGTCTTTAAAAGCTCTGGGTAATGCCGGAGTGATCACCGCTTCGACGGTCCTCCAGCGCTGTTACGAGGTAAGACTTGACCCGCGTAGACAGAGTTAAGCTTGTTGAATATATAAAACAATTATCGTCTTCCGTTCGAACAGGAGAACAACCCAATGGTCATTCGTTTAGCCGCCATTGACGCCATCCGCCGTAGTAACTGTGACAGCGACTTGCGTATTCCGCTGATGGCCTTGTACCAATCCATGAACCAAGACACGGAATTGAGAATCGCCGCTTACCTGGCCCTCATGCAATGCCCCTCCCGCCCACTTCTGGAACAGATCAAGTCTTCCCTTACCAGCGAATCAGTCAACCAGGTCGGGTCTTTCGTTTGGACTCACTTAACCAACTTACAAGAGTCGGCTAACCCCAACAAGCAATACGTCAAAGAACTACTGGCGTCGGAGTTCTTGCAAAACAAGTTCAACACTGATGTTCGCAAGTTCTCGCGTAACTTTGAGGCTTCCGCTTTCTGGGAAGAAATTAACGTCGGCGGAACCGTCGAATCTAACCTCATTTTCTCTTCCAAATCATACTTGCCTCGTTCAGCCATGCTTAACTTGACCGTCGACCTGTTCGGCGAGTCGATCAATTTCCTGGAGATCGGTGCTCGCGTGGAAGGCTTTGAAAGCTTGGTGGAATCTCTCTTCGCGCCAGGGGGTCTCTATGCCGACGAGACGCTTCAAAGCGTCTTACAATCCATTCGCGGCAAACGCGAAGTGGACGAGAATGCCTTGTCCCAACTGTCCAGCACATTCGACGCAGCTAGCTCAGATATCCCTGAAGGTACCATGTACATGCGTGTCTTTGGTAACGATCTAGCCGTCAAGAACTTTAAGGGTCTGGACCAGCTGATGACCCTCCAACGTAGCAACGTCTTTGAAAAGCTCATGAAATTGGCACAAAACCAAAAAGACATTGTAGATTACACCAAATCGTTCACTTTCGTTGATGCTTCCTACACCATTCCTACCATCGTGGGTCTACCCTTGACCTTGAGCATCAATGGAACCGCGACCATCGGGTTCCGCATGGGTGGTAAGTTTGACTACCGTGGCTTGACCAGCATGGACATCTCCGGGCACGTGCAACCCAGTGCTGCAATGGCCGTCCAAGCTGTTATGCTCGTCGATGCTTTCAAGACTCAAAGCGGAGTCCAGCTGACCAATAACCTTCACACGTCCAGCGGTCTGCAAGGTAAAATCCAAATCCAAAACGCTGAACTCGTCGCGATCCAGTTGGATACCCCTCAGGACAAAGTCGAGCTTTTCGACTTTACTTCCCAACTGTTCACCATCCAACAAGGTCAAATCAAAGCCCTAGTCAACGCCGCCCCGGCCATCGTCAAGAAAAGCTGTTCATCCGACAGAGTGGCGACTGTCTTGGGAGTTCAAGTCTGCGTAGAAGCCGAGTACCCAGTATCGAAGAGCGACAGCCCTGCCGGTTTGTTAGCCGGGCCTGTGCACCTCGCATTGAACCTGTTGAAGACCGACAGTCACAGTGGCTACTCCTTTGAGTACCGCTGGAGTAACGAGAATGTCCGCCGTCAAACCGTCCGTACCTTGACTGTCATGTTAGACACCCCGAAATCTCGCGTCGACCGTCGCTTAGCCGCACGTTTACACATCGACCCGGTGGGAAAGACCCTTCGAGCGAGTCTTCAAAGTCCCTTCAAGACAGCCGATGTACACGGAAAGTATGAGTACAGTGACTTCCTGAAAAACACTGATTTAATCGTCAATGTCGACGGCAAAGAGTACGGTACTTTACGCACCGCCCTCCGCAGCGAAATCAAGGAGACCAGTGGTCGCCACGAACCTTCTTTGGTACTTACTCGTAAAGGCAAAACTTTGTTTGATCTGCAAGGCTACTACACCTACATCGCTGGCTCCAAGTACGGCCTCGACTTACAGATTAAACAACTTACTGGTAAACCCATCAAAATTTCAGGTAATGTCTAATACTTTTTGCTGCATCCTTAAAGTTCCTAATTTTGCTTTCCCTGACAACCAAAGCCGACCTGAACAAAGATGGAGATAAACAAGACTTGACTTTTGCTATCAAATCGTACCCCTTGGACTCGAACGTACGCATGAACCTTCGTCTGTCCGAAAAGGTTATTAGTTCCAAGTTCAGTGCCGATTACTCTGTCCTCGAAGGCACTACCCAGACAGTTGACTTGTCGGCCAAACTGAGCCGCGCGGCTAAAGGCACTCTAAAGAAGTACACCACCGTTTTGACCCTCCAGGTAGACGCCTACGGCTCAAAGTTACCACAAAATACTGAATTGACATATTCTTGTTTGTCTTAAGACCACCCAATTCCCTGCCCTGAACAGCGAAGCTTCCTGGGAGGTCCAAAGCAGCCCCAGCTACTTGGAGAACAACGGTCGGTTGGTCGTGAGCAAGAAACAATGGGACCTGCAACAACTGTACTCGCGTCAAAGCGTGCGCGGTCAACGTGACGTCACCTTTCGCGTGGGCTTGTCATGTCCTAAGAATAAGATCGACTACTTGTTCAACGTGGTCCATCAGGTAGCGTACAAGTGATCTGAAATAGATAGCAGAAACTTCGGTGTCAATTCTTGGTTACTTACGATCCGTGCCTTCGTTATAGGAAACGGACAACACCATTAGCAACGCCATCATCGTACGCGTCGCCCCTCAACGTGAGTATACTAGTCAATTGGAATTGTTATCCAAGGTCAACCCTGCCTTCTATAACGCCCAATGGACCCTAACCACCCCCGAATCCAACGGTCGCTTCCGTGCCGAGCTACTCGAAAGCGCTCCTCAGCAATGGGAAGCTGTCTTAGGTAGTCAATGGAAGTCCGAGCCAGAAACTGTCGTCTCCGCTAACTACAAGAACGTGAACTCTGGGCTAGATGTAAGATGATAGGAAACAAAATTTTTGGTATATTCGTGAATGCATAATTACGTCTTAAACAAATATCAGGTTGAATACTCCGTTGGGATCAAGGCCACCAGCCCGTACTTCAAGACCTCTCAACTCTCCGCCGCTTTTTCGGCGGGAGCCACCAAAACCACCTTAGAAGGAGAAGCCTTGTACGGCGACCTAAAGTATGGAGCGTACTTGGATTACGAAGAAATTACCTCCACTGACGTCCGTGTGAAAGGCCGCGTTGAGAAGAACGCTGTGGCTTTGTACACGGGCTCGATTGCCCTCAAGGATGACACGACCAAGTCAGTATCCATCGACCTGAACTTCAATCGTCACATCACCTTGGACGCCAAGGTACATCCTCACTCTACAATTGCCAGAGTACTTACGAATGTGTTTGTTTTACAGTTCACTCCCAGTGACAAATCGTTGAATTTGGACATCGACTTGTTCTGGGACAAAGACCGAGACTTGAGCCAGACCTTCAGGTTCGCAGGTAAAACCTATGGACTCAGTGGTGATGCACAGATCAAGTACCCTGGTCGTACTATCAACCTCCAAGCTTCTCTCATGTAAGTACCATTTTTACGTGGTAGAACTAGAAACATGGATTTCAAACAAACGTTATTCCAATTACTCCCGATAGTGATCACACCATTCAAGGCGAGGTAGAATGGGCACCCAACCAGAAAATAGCCGTGAACGTTGAAGTCAAGTTCACTGACGAGGGACTAGTGACGGAAGGCAGGTTGTTAACCCCGTTCCGCGGTTACGAGCAGTTCACCTTCGACACGTCCATGAAGAACGACAGAGAAGGCCTCGACACTAAAGTAAGTCTCATTTAGCTAGGGTTTCGTGGGTGTATCAAGGTTCCGAAACTAACGTTTTACGGGACAAACTAGGTTGCAGTCGCTTGGCGTCAACAGAAGGTCTCTTTCACCATCAACGGCATCCAGAAAATGGATCAGATCCGCGGCAAGTTTGCGCTGACTACCACGTTCGCCAACTTCCAAGACGTTAGTTTCGGAATGGATTACGTTAATAACTACGCGGCCAAGAAGGTCGGCGCCTACGTGTCCCATAACGGCCAGAAGACAGAGGTACAGGCCCGACTGAGCACCAGCCAAGGAGTTAGTGGAGTCCTCTCCATCGCTACCCCCTTGGAAGGCTACCGCAGCTTGGTCACCTCCTTCGGTCACCGCATCCAGGACGGCCAAGTCAAAACTGAACTAGAAATCCAAGCGAATCGCGTGAGCAAGGTAAACTTGAGCTATAATGGTCAATGCGCCGGGTCGGAAAAGGCTGGTACCTTTGTCGTCACCTCTACCTACGATGCTTTACGCACGTTGAGCCTGAACTACCAATATTCGTTCGCCGCTAATACTCGTAAGCTCAGTTGGGAATCCGAACTCAACGGTCAGAAGATGAGCCTGGCGGCCAGTACCATTTGCGAGAACGGTAACGGTGAGCTTCAGTTCTCCTTTAACTCCCCCATGACCCAAGAGATTAGCGCAAGCTTCAAGCACAGTTTCGACGGCCAGACCTTCGCGACCAGTGGTCAAGCTCAGTGGAACATGGATCAGAAACTGTCCTTCAATATGCAAGCCAAGACCAGCGACGTGAACAACATTCTCCTAGAAGGTGAGATGATGTTCAACACTCAAGTGGGACAGCTTAGTTTGACCCACAAGGCACCCCAAACCGGAAAGTTCAACACCAACCTGAACGCAGCCTTTAATGAAGACCAGATTTCCTTCCAAGTCCAAAGCGAGACCCAACTGACCAGTTCGTCTCGCGTTCTTCGCTTCGCCACCGCTTTGAACGCTCCTTTCCCAGCGCTACAAGGCCTCCAAATGACCTTAGACTACTCCCGTCGTCCCCAGTCCGTCATCACGAAGTTGGCCCTGAACCAGCAATCCCAGACTGTCGCTCTCTTGACTCATACGCTTAAAAAGCAAGACCTGGCCAACTGGGAGAGCCAGCTGGAGTTGTCCACTTCCTCGTCCAAGCTAAGGCTTGTAAACAAGCAAGCGACCGCCTCCTCCTCCTTCCAACATGACTCCGAAGCCTTCTATAACAACCAGAAAGTCTCTCTAAGCTTGGCTGGTCGTCAAGGAGAAACCCCAGGCCAAGTAATTGTCACAGGTTCGTTTGCCGCTCCCGAAATGGAAAGCGTGATGTTCGAATTCCAACACGATCAAGACGAGACCCAGTACCACCCTGTTTTGCTCATGCGGTCTGGTAACGCTAAGCCAGTCAAACTTGAAGCCTTGACCAAGCGCACCCCTAACAGCCAAAACTTCTACTTGGCCCTAAACAGCCCGTACAACAACCCCATCAGCTTTCAGTTGGCGTACTCGCCCGAAAAGGTAGAAACGATCTTCCAATGGGACCAGTCCTCTCAAGCTATCTTGTCCGCTAGTCGCCAGATGAGAGAGTATCAAGGTAATTTCCAAGCTAACCTCGAAACTCCCTTCGTCAACTTCAGAAATCTGGGAATCAACATCGAGTACGACATCCCCCAGCTTATGGGCAAAGCGTCCTTTTTCCAAGACGAACAGAAGTTCAACCTAGTGCTCAACGCAGTAAACACCGATGGACTCTACGAAGCCCAAGCGCAGCTGACCACCCCAATCGAAGGTTTCCAGGCAGTTTCCGTCCAAGCTACCCTGAACTTGGTAGATATGTCTGCTCAAGTCGTATACAAGCGTAACACCATTGACGTTACCGTCCAAGCCAACCTCCAATTGGCTTACAACCAAGGAAAGTTAATCCTGACGGTCAGCAGCCCCTTCGAGGACTGGAAGGTAGTTAAGGTTGAAGGCTCCTACGCCAGCGAGCCCCGTCGCCAGTCCCTACAACTCACTACGAATGTCAACGGCCAGAAAACTAGCTTTACATCAGACTTGGCCTACTTAGACACCACCGGCAGCATGACGGTTACATTCGTATCGGCCATTCGCGGTTACGAAACAGTGTCCTTAAAAGGCCAGTACGATTTTGGACCTTCCCGCAAGTCTTGCAACGCTGTCCTCACAAAGAACAATGAGAAGATGGAGTTCTCGCTGGATAGTCGTATCAACCCCAACAACGGCAACCTGCAGATCAGTTTACAAGCCCCGTACTACAACATCGAACAAGTCGTCTTCAGCGGAACCTTTGAGTCCAGTCAAGCTCAGAAAACCGGTCAATTCTCTGTCCAAGTCAACGACCAGATTGTCACTTTGGAATCCAAGAGCTTGTTCACCAAGACAAATGGCCAATTCAACATCAAGATGACCACTCCCTTTTTAAATCCAACCACCCTGACTTTAGAAGGCAGTTACGACTTCTCCAAAGATCGCAACGTCAACCTCAGCTTCACTCAAGGCACCCAGAAAATTGACATTAGTGCTATTGCCAAGTTCAGTAACATCCAAAAATTGGAGGTCGCAGTCAATGTCCTTACGCCCTTCACCGACTGGAATACCTTGCAATTCAACGGCAAGTACGATATCCGTAAAGCGGAGAAGGTAGGTGAGGTCGTTGTATCCCGCAACGACGACAAGTTCCAGTTGATTCTGAACGGTAAACTGGCTGCTAAAGAAGGTAAAATGGGTGCTAAAATCTACACGCCCTATGCCGATTACAAGAAAGTTATGACCGAACTGGTATACAGTGTCGAGACTCCCAAGAAGCTTGCGTCTTTGATGGTCGACATCAACAGCACTCCCAAATCTATCGCTGTGGAATTCGAGTTCGTTGACAATAAGATTAACTTGAAAGTCAATACCCCTTTTAACGGCTTCGAGACGGTGAACATGGACGGCGAATACTCGCCGCTCGAAACCGCGCGTCCTAAAGCCATATTCGGATTTCAACGCAACGGCCAACGCTTCGAATTCAATTTTATGGGAACCGTAAACCCCCAAAACTACGTCACGGCCATTGAAATCCGTATGCCCATCAAAAATTGGGAGCTTATGACCTTCAACTTCGAGTCCAACTGCCTTTCTGCTGAAAAAACCGCGAACCTACGGGTATCCAAGAACGAATTCAACTTCGGCCTCAATTTTGCAGGCCAATTCGGAACCCGTAAGTCCGAGATGAAATTAAACGGCATGACCTCCATTTCCGGATGGGACTCGTTCGGTCTGACTGGCAAGTACAACTTCCAAGACAGTTTGTCAGGTAGTTTGAGCTTAGAAAAGAACGGCCAGAAACAAAATTTTGGTGCTGAAGCAGCCTGGCTTGAAACAGAAGGCATTCGTCTGAACATCAACACTCCTTACCAGGGTTACCGTGAACTGGGAATCAACGGCCGTCTCATCAACTTCGAGAACGACAAATCCGCTCTTTTGACTCTTCAGAAAGAAGGTCGATCCACTGATTTTTCTGCTGCCCTTAACTTTGAACAAGATTCAGCTCTCGTGTCTTTGCGTACCCCCTTCGCCGGGTTCGAAGAAGTCACGGCCAAACTACGTTATAATCTGCAAGGTAAAAAGAAGACCTTTGACTTGGGATTGGTCCGGAACAAGGACCGTTTCGACGTTTCTGCCGCTTTGGCTTTTAGTAACGCCGGAGTTGCATCGGCCCAGAGCGAATTACATCTTACTTTACCAGTCTACGGCTGGGAAAACATAGACTTCAACTTCAAGTACGACCTTTCCACGCGCAGCAAGACCTTTAACGCCGATATTGCCCGCAACGGATCTCGCTTTTCCGTAAGTGGTTCAGTTGTCCTCTCCAAGCAATCTGCTCAGGTAGCATTCACCGTAGCGTCTCCTATTTCCGGATACGAGGAGTTGGGCCTGAGCGGAGAAATCCTGTATGGAGCTAAAAAGGCGTCCGTGGTCTTAGCTCATAACGGTCGTCATTACGATGTAACCGCTGCTCTCAAAATGGACTCCAACAACATCGGCGCTACCCTCACAACACCATTCAAGGGTTACGAGACGATGGCTTTCAGTGGCCGTTTGGTCGATAACCAGTTCGAGATCACAGCCACCACTCCCTTCCGTCAATTTCAAACTGTCACTGCGTTGGTTGAGTATGACTTTGTCTCATCGCCCAGCAAATTCGCCCGTTTCACGATCACTACCCCGCTCTCCCGCTACGAGAACGAGTTCCGTTTTAGCTTCACGGCTTTACGCGGCGAAGCCTCCCTGAAGGTTCAGACCCCGGTCAGCAGCTGGGAAACCTTGGGCGGATCCTTTGTTTATGATTTTCAATCGGCCGAGAAGTACACCAATATTGCAGTCGAAAAGACCTTCCAACATTACGAAACTGGCTTCAAGCTCTCCTTCGACGAGTATTCGGCTTTGGTCGGCATCAATTTGAAGACCCCCTTCAGCGGCTACGACGAACTGGACGTTAACGTACAGTATAACTTAGCCTCTCGCTTAATATCCTTTGGAGTGGAACGCAATGGTAAATCGTTGGTACAATTGACAGCCCAAGGGCAGGTTTCTGCTCTGAACAGCCAAATCGAAGCCACTTTCCTCGTACCATTGGTCTCCTCCGAGACGTATTCCTTCGTAGCTAAATACAACCTAAACTCTGACTTTTCTGCTATTGAAGGGACCTTCAAACTGAGTCCTTACGTCGTAGAGGTTAAAGGTAACCACCGCAATTACCGTATGGGTAGCCTGACTTTAAACATCGCCGGACAAGACGCCACCATTGACTGGGACATAGCACAAAGTGCGACCAAGTTTTTAATCAGCAATGCAGGTAAGAACTTGGTAGACTACAGTCAAGAATCCCGTTTCGTCAGTTTTAGCCAGTTCAATACCAAAGCTACCCTCCAGACACCCTATTTCAACACTCAAACTTTCGCTATCGAGTTCGACAGTACCAAGAAAGGCCGTGAAACCTTCAAGCTCAGTCACGACTGGGTCAAAGGCCGCTTTAATACCGAATTATTGGTTAAGTATGGGGCCAGCTATGGTAACCTAGACGCCGCCTTCAAATCGACTTTCACCCCTGATTTGACCTTCTCTACCAGCTATAATTACCGGAAAGATCTGACGGCTGAGGCCAACCTACAGTGGGCGGCAGACCGAATCATCCAACTCTCCGTTAACACTCGACCTGACTCCGAAGGCAAACTAACCTTGACTACGCCTTTCTTTGAGACGTTTACCGTCGAGGGCACCTATGATGGAAAAACCTTCAACACCAAATGTACATATGGTTCTCAAACCGTTCAATTGGAGGGTTCTTACAATCTGCCGAACCCATTGAGCGCCGAAGTCTCAGTATCCTTGTTGACCCCATTCGAAGGCTTCCGGTCTACCATGATTAGCGCACTGTACAATTTCCAAGGCTCGCCTGAATTGAACGTCGTAGTGAACACCGACTCCATGCGCACCGAGTTCCGTTTCAACGCTGATTTTGGAGACTCCGAAGGCTCTTTCAAGACCAACTTCTTCTGCACTGGCCACAATGGCGTTGACCTCAACTTGAACGGCAACTACAAGACGCTTGACGGTCTTTCTGGCGATCTGGGTTTCAGCTGGACAAACGACGAAGCCCTCCGATTTGGCGTTTCCTTGGAGGATACCGTTAAAAAAGTATACTTTACCTCGCCCTTTGCTGGCTTGGAGAACTTGGAGCTGATCTGTAACACCCTCTTCAATGACTACGATCGTAAAGTTCAGGCCACTATTAACTTTGGGGAAAAGAGCGTCCAAGCCACGGCTTATTGGAACTTCGGAGAAGGAAATCAGTTCAGCCTCAACCTCAAAACTCCCTTCCAGGGGTTCGAAGACCTGACTCTCCGTGGGTCCGTCAACTCGGCGCAAAGTCATAACGCCAGCCTCTCCTACTACAATCAAGCTGGCCGCCTCGTCGAGCTCAATGCTGATATCACTACCAGTAACGGCGGATCCCAAGCCCGCATCAGCTTCTTATCGCCCTACCAATCCATGCAAGACTTGTCCATGACCGTCGAGTACGATATTAGCTCGAACCAACCGACCGTCTCCGTTTTCTTGCGCAAAGACAATCACGAAATCAATTTGGCAGCATCAGGCAGCTTCAAGGACAATGTTAGCGCCCAAGTAACCTTCAAGTCATCCTTCTCCCAAACTTTGACCTTCAATTTGGACATGGACACTGGATCCACCGAAAAGAGTGCTCGCCTTAATCTAGAATATGGCGAACAAAAATTTGAATTGAATGCCTCCGGCTTTTTCAACGGCTCCAGCGGTAAACTGCGTACGACCCTCAGTACACCCTTTGCCGGATTCAAGAAAATGGCTTTCAACGGTAAGATCAACCGCAGCAACGTTGACTTTGGTTTCGAGTACGCTCGCAACAAGAAAATTCAAATTCAGGGCAATTACGTCTATGAACCCCAAAACAACAACTACGGCCTCGAGTCTACCCTAAACACGCCCTTTTTTGAGCCAGTGAACTTCAAAGCCAACACCCAGTACGACGACACTTCCGCCAAGGCTTATGTCCAGTGGTCGGCCGATAAGTACTTGTCAGTTTCTGGTTTGTTGAAGGAAAATGAATTCAGCGTTGCTCTGGAAAGTCCTTGCCCCTACCTGAGAGCCGTTAAGTTTACCGGTTTGTTGGCTGATACTTCCGCTGAGACATCCGTTTCGACTTCAGTCACTTACAACGACTATCAAGGCTCCATCCAAGGCCGCTTCTTGACCGGAAACAACCGCTTCGGTGTCTCAGTCCAAGCTGAGTATAACAGCAACATCGTAGCCGCTGACTTTTACTTCCAAAACGAGCAAGACAAACTCGAGAGCTACTTCAAGCTTACCACGCCCTTTGCCATAATGTCGAACCTGGGTGTTAACCTCGATTACACCAACCAATCTAATCAGCTTTACGCCAAGCTCCAGATCCAAACTCCTTTCGAGCAACTACCAACGTTGACCATCGCCGCCCAGGGTTCCAATGACGCAGACACGTTGTTCGAAGGATTTTTTGAACTCACCACCTTCCAAACACTGGCCTCCGTGAAAGTATCCTTGAACCAACCATCAGGCAGCACTTATTCAGGTAACTTGAACTACAACATCCCAGCCTTCAACGCTGTTCCTACGGCCAGCTTGACTGCTTTCTTCGAAATCCCATCCGTGAGGACCGTGAAGGCTGAATTGGGTCTTACCTTGCCTTCTGGCAACTACCAGCTACAAAGCTCCTATGTCCTTAAGAAAAACAGTTTCAGAACCAGCCTGGACGTTTCCTCCCCTGAATTCTTCCGACCCGTTAACGTTGGTTTCTCTTATTCGGCCAACCAAGATCTTTCCCAAGTAGAGAGTGAAGCTTTCTTATGGGACAATCGAGTCACGCTCCGATTCAACCACGCTCAACAAAGTCTTCAGTTTGAAGCAACAGCCGACTTCCCATACTTCGATGTCCAAGGCTACACACTGAATACCCAAGTGTATTATCGCTTCCCCGAAAGTATGGACGCTACCTTAAAATTAGCCTGTCCCCAGGGTGAGCATAAGGTTGTTCTATCTTACACCTTAGCCAACCAACAACTGCAAGCCAAGACTGAGCTTTACACTAACCTTTTTGCCACTAAACATTCCGTAAACTTGAAGGTCGGTTTTACTCCTGTCGCCTTCGAATTGCGATACACTGGTGAAGATGAGCACTCCTTAACCTTTTCGGTTCAAGACGGCGAGCGTTTTACCGTGGAAGGTAAGTTAAGCTGCCCCTGGATGTCTAAACAAGACCACTCCGCCAGTTTTAGCATGGTGACTGGCGAATTAGACGGTTACATTGATCTGCAATGGTCGAACAAAACTCACCGCATCGTTTACAACATTGCTAAGATATCTGGGATCGAGTTGTCCTTGGATGCATTCTCGCCTTACTTACAACAAGGCACCTTCGCCATCAAGCTCAGCTACACTCCCTCCGGCAACGACCAAGTTCAAGGCAAATTATCCTTCCAGTATGGAGGAGCTACCCACGTCCTTACCAGCCAGGTTTCTACCGAAGTTGACCAGTTGACCTTCCAAATCAAGTTGGAGACTCCCTTACTCAAAGAACCCATCAGCTTCGAGATTCAAAGCAGCAAAGGTGCGCAGTTTGCCGCCAACGTCAAGTTGACCGTTTTCGGCCACATCCACCAATTGAACGCCAATGCCAAGCTGACGGGACCGTTCCAAGGCGAAGCCAAGGTTGAATCACCCTTGATTCCATCCAAGGTCATATCCTTTACCATACAGACCCGCCTCCAGTCCTTGAAAGACATGCAAGTGGAACTGAACTTGAACTGCGGCGAAAAGAACACCCGCTTTTTCGTCAATGGCCGCTACAACGGCTGGAAGGACATGGAAGGCTTCGTTACCCTCAACACACCCTGCCAGACATGGTCTATGCTTCGCCTAAACGGCCACTTTAAAGTCAACGCTGGACTTAATGCCGGAGTTGAATTCCAGACCTCCAACCCTGCTTTCGCGCCCTCTTCTTTAAGCATCAAATACGAGCTCACTGATTCGCTTGACGTGTCCATCACCGCCAAAACACCCTTCAGATACTACGACAACCTATCCTTACTCCTGAACGTCCCTCTCTCGGGTCGCGTCATCGAACCTCGCTTGACGCTCTCCTTACCCAGTAGCCAGCACTCCTTCAGTGCCAAGTACACCCAAAGCGATGACCGCTTCGAAATCAATGCCCAAGCCGACTGTTTCGGTCGCAAATTGGGCAGTAACTTAATCGTAAAATTATCTGATGTCTTCGAAGCCCACTTGGAAGTCAACACACCCTTTAAAGGCTACGAGCGCTACGTTTGGGACGTTAAAGGCCAAGCTAACATTAAAAACTGGGGCCAGTCAAACATCTTCTTGGACTGGAACGGTCAAAAGATCGAATTCGTTTCCAACATTCGTATAGAACCTCGCGCCTACATTGCTACCTTTGAATTAAACACTCCATTCATCAGCTATGAAAAGTTTGCGTTGAACCTACGCCTTCAAGGTAGCGACCGCAAGACGGTCCACGCCGAAATTGAATACCCTGGTGCTCGCGTGGGAGTCGAGTTCGATTACGTCTTCAACAGCAAGTCCAACTTCGTTGCCAAGGCGGCAGTCCATACTCCATTTCAAAACTATGAATCCTTCACTATTGAATTGACTAACCAACTGGAGCAGGGCTCGAAATACCTCGGCAACGTCCAAGCCCGCTTCGCTAACTACGGCATTGCTGTAAGTTCTAATGCTGTATGGCGAGAAAACACCGCTGAAGCCAGTTTCGAGGCGAAATTAAACCAACACGTCGCCAGCATGAAAGCCAACGCAGAGTTGACCAACCAGCGGATTTTGGCAGAAGTCAACATCAATACTCCCTTCGAAATCCTCCGTAACTTGGATGGATTCCTACGTTTCGAACGCCGCGACGAACATTTCGAAAATGGCTTGGGTTTGACTGTCAATAACCGTAAGATCATCCTAGTGACAGTCACCAAACAAGAAAGCGTTATAACGATTGAAGTTTTCAACCCGGTTCAACCCGTTTCCCTTTCCTTTGCCGTCGAACACACCCCCGAGCAGGCTAACCTTCAAGGCTACCTTTGCTGGGACTTGAACCGTAAAGCAGACTCTACTTTGGGCACTCAGTTCTCCCTCAAGAAAACAACTTTCGGCCAACAAATTAGCTGCAAAGCCACCGCAGCTGAGCGCACAATCGTAATGGATTACGTCTTCGAATCCTCGTCTACCAAGTTGGATCACTCCATTCAAGTAACCTGGGCCGAAGGTAAAAGCGCCGGTTACAAAATTGCCTTAGAAGATGCTTCCAGTCGTCGTCGCACACAACTTGACGCAGTCTTCCGTTTCGACTTGCCAGTCCGCTCTTTTGAAATTGAGTCCCACCATATTGTATCCAACGGCGAGTCTTCGACCTGCGCCGAACTCAAATGGGACGCAGCCCGGGACCGCACCAAGCGCGTTGGAGCCCGCGTAGAAACAAGCGACTTGAGTTCATGGAACATCCAATCCCGTAAAGCTAACCTTGTCTTGGTCCATTCCGCTCTCCTGCAAGACGTTGTCCTCAGCGGCCAATACGCCAAAGGCACCGGCAACGACCTATTTAACGGCAAAGTCGAACTGACTTACTCACCCTTGGAGAGTCACAGGTTCGTGGTTCTCACCAACATCAAGGACCTTTCCTCCACCAGCCGCCAACAATACGACGTCGACTGGGCGCTCCAACACCCCGCGTCTAATACCGACCTTCGCCTAACCACTGGCCTTAACGCCAAGTCGGATGAAACCGCTGGTAAGTTGCGGGTCGACTACCAAGATCATTACGGCAACTCTCGCTTTTTGCAACTGCAAAGCAAAATCACTCAACTGAAGAACCAAATCGAGATGGAACTCAGGACCACCGAGAACACCTTAGCTTGGACTGGTTCCATGTTGCAGGAAGGCGGATCCTATACTGTTTTCAGCCGAACGGCCGTCAATGACCTAGAACCCTTCCAAATTAAAGGTGAACTGAACGTCGACCAACCCGCTGGACAGATCGACCTAGACTACGCCACTGGCAAGAAATGGTCTGTGTACGCTGGTCTTCCCACCGACAAGGAGATTCTCGTCAAGTCCGACAGGGACATCTACGGTAAAACTGTGACTGACGCCTTCTTCTCTTTGAAACTCAACACCACCAAACTTCTAAGTAAGCGCATACACTGGCGTACCGAATCGGCACCGGAAATCAAGGCTATCTTCCTTAACCATGCCACTGATTTACTCGCTGCGGTCCAAAACATGATCGGCGCTGACTGGCTCAACGGCTTGGCCCAAGAACTGACCAGCCGTCAGGTTGCGATTGCCCCCATCTTCACCGAAACCCAAATGCGTGTAGCCGAATTCATGGCTAAAGAATGGACCTCCCTTAGAGGCGATTTCGCCGATTTGGAAATCTATGCACACAACGTCTACGCTAGTAACGAATTCTACGTTCGCAGCCTCGCTGAGGTCGGGCGGCAAATGTACGACTCCGTCTCTCCTAAGGTAGCCGCCGCTTTCCGACAATTCTTGCCCTTTTCCCGATTCGTCAGCCAAACCTTTCACACTTCTCTCCGTATGGTTAAGACCAACTATCAAACAGTAGCTAAGGTTGCCACCCAAACCTACGCTCAAATCCAGACCACCGTGTCCAGTGTCGCTACTCAAATCGGTCAAGCTTATCAAGCATACGCTACCCAATTCAATGAGCGTTACGGCGATATCTTGGGCCTTTTCGGAGATTACTATGGTAGCTTAACAACTGCTTTTGACCTCTACTACGGCCGCATGGAAGAGACTATCATGAACACTGTTGAAGATCTGCGTTCCAAGGCTTTGAGTTTTATCAACAGCTACACCGCCAATGCTCAAATCTATGCCAAGAAGGTCCAACAATGGGTTCAGTACGTTCAAGAGAAATATGACAACGCCCAACAAATGATGCAAGAAATGAGTCTCCGCCTACGTCAGTACTTGCTGACCTTTGAGCCCATCCGTGGCATGGTTCAACTCTATCAACAGTACGCTTCCTGGTTGGAGGAATTCCACTTCCAAGAGTGCGTTGAGCAGGTCAAGGTCTGGGCTAACGAAGTGGCATCCACCAACGTCGCCAAACTGCAAGCCATGACCGCCCAGTACAAGCCGTACTTTGAAGCTGCAGTAAACGCCATCAAAGGCCAGTATCAAGAATTCCAACAGCTGCCCATTGTTGCCTTTGTATCCAACGTCGTTTCGCGCGTCAATGTCCAGGTCTCCGAGTTGACCAAGTACTACCAGCTAGAAATCCAAGTGCGTCAAGTTCTGCGTGAGGCGCTTCAGTACATCGACCTGGTTTGCAACCAGATGGCTCAAGAACTACAAGGATCGTTCGACCTCGACCTAAAACGCATCTTCCTTTACGAACCCCAAAACGGTCGCATTGAATACACCCAGTACTTGCCCATTGAGTGGGAAAACTTCAAATCTTTGCCGCAGTTCGGTAACTTGCCCTTCATCCAAAAGTCTGTCGCGGCCAAGCAAAAGTTCCTAGATAACTTTGACATCACCCCCCATTATTATAAATTTATGGATGCTATGTCCACTTACAAACCCGACTTCAAGCTCTCCAATATACTGCCCCCTTTTGGTAGCCATGCCTTCATTGCTGGTACCCAGCACTACATGACTTTCGACCAGAAATACTACGAATTCGCCGGTGAATGCAGTTATCTGTTGGTCAGCGACTTTGTGAGCAACAACTTTTCGGTCGTCGTCAACTACGAAGGCCAAAATGGCCAAGTCACCAAGAAATCCTTGACGGTTCTGCTCGAAGGACGTCAAATGGACATCGACTCTACCTACCGCGTTTCTCTTAACGGCAAGAAGGTAGAACTACCCTTCCGATTTGGTCAAACTAGCGTCATCCGTCACGGCCATCACATCGTCCTCAACAATCGCGCCGGGTACCAAATCGACTGTAACCTGTACCGTGACGTTTGCACCGTCCAGGTCTCCGGATGGACGTTCGGCAAAACCGGTGGTCTTTTCGGCGTGTACAATAACGAACCCAGCGACGACTTTTTAACTCCCACTCGCCAGGTAAAAGAATTGTCTATTAAAGCTCTTTGTCATGCTTTTTATTTAACAAAACTAAATTTGAAATTTCAGTTGCGCACCGATACCGAGGTTGACAGTTTTGCCAATAGCTGGAAGGTAGGTACTTCTCGTTGCCGTGTAAAGAACTACGCCGTGGACACGCAGTTCCCCAGCCCGAAGAACGACCGCACTTGCCAAGAACTCTTTACCGACGACTCCTCCGTTCTCCGACCCTGCTTCAACATCATTGACTCCACTCCTTACGTTCGCATGTGCACCAACGACCTGACCATGCTGGAGAACAGTCCCAAGAAGGAATTCGGCGTCTGCACTGCCGCTTCGGCTTACGTCAGCGAGTGTCGCCTGGCCGGTGTTGACGTGTGGATGCCTCCAAAATGCGGTAGGTGTCCATATCTTCCTCGGTGATCTTATCTTTAATGAGAATTGACTAAACGCGCCTTTAAATCTCTTATGTAGTCCGCTGTGAGTTGGAAGATGGTAAAGTTATGCAAGCCGGCGAACTCAAGACATTTAACAACGATGCACCCCGTTCCGCCGACGTTGTCTTCCTCGTAGACCAAAAGACCTGTTTGAAGAACGTCCGCCTCGCTAACCTACCCAGCGACCTTGATGCAGCTTTGAAGGAACGTGGCATCAACAACAACCGTTTCGCTGTCGTCGGATTTGGTGGTAAAGGTATCTTCCAAGACCCACATATCCGCACAACCGAAAATCAACTCTTCAACAACAAGCAAATGATTGCCAAGGCCTTTGAAAGGTAGATATGGACTAAAAACCTGGCCAAAATCCTCCTGAACCTTGCCTTTTTCTTATTTTGTCTACAGCATCCAGTTCAATGGCGTTGAAAAGTCTGATGTGTTCGCCGCTCTGCGCTACGCTGCCAAGTTGCCCTTCCGTGCTGGCGTGTCCAAGCAAATTGTCCTTTTGACGTGTGACCCGGATTGCGATGCCGAAAACTACGCTGACGCCCTTACCCTCTTGTTGGAAAACGACATTAACCTGCATCTCTTGCAACCCCGGCAACTGCAGTTCCGCACCAAGACCAACGAGGAAAGCAAAGTAATTAAATTCCGTTTGAGTTTCAAACTTTGAGCTTAAACTGAT
The DNA here is from genome assembly GCA_022832235.1 of Lepidurus couesii. NCBI lineage: Eukaryota > Metazoa > Arthropoda > Branchiopoda > Notostraca > Triopsidae > Lepidurus > Lepidurus couesii. Next base: position 6,585 of record JAGJRP010000826.1, on the reverse strand, counting down.
AGCAGTTGAAGACGTCTGTTGTTCTAACCCTTTTTCTTATCCTTTAGTACGTTTTTGGGTTCGATGCTGAGAACGTTTACAGCGCACGCGACGTCCGCAAGATGATCGGCGACAAAGACCTCCGCCGCCAGTTGGTCATCCCCAAGGATTTCTGCACACCTTTGGCCCTTGAAACCAACGGCACCTTGTTCGACCTTAGCCATATGCTCACCGACAAACCGCTCCAAACCAAAAAGTTCGTGGACGTCTTCGTCCGTCGTGTAGCCCTAACTTCCGACCCTAGCGACTGTCAACGTTGTGACTGTTTGGCCGACAAAGATGGCGTTGGATATTTACAATGCCAACGTTGCATTTCCCCCTCCATTGAGAAATTCATCAAGGTAAGATCTCTAATTTGTTTACTAAATTTAGCTTAGGAGCCGAGGGCTAATTTATTGTTTGTTTATTTCATAGGATTGGGAGAAATTGGCCTATGAAAGCGAGAATTTGTTCGGCGCCAATGAAGTGCAAGTGAACGAAATCCGTAGCGAAGCCCCAGCACCCGTAGTTGCCCCCACTAAAGCCAGCAAGAAGTCAAACAAGCGCAACTAAATACTCCTAAAATACCCCAAGCATCCGTGTAAATTAAAAAATTCAAACTTTTGTAACCGAACGAGACCCTGTCACTGATTTTTTGGACCTTTTGTTTCCCACCATTTAGAATTTTGTCTTTTGGGGTTTTTCAACCTTATTAAACTGGGGAGGATACTATATACATGCTCAAACAATTAACATACTCTAGTACTTTTTTAAAAATTATGTTTGTGTACTTTTGGGACCCAATACTACAGATTTTCTCCTATTAGAATTTATAACGGTCTACCGACGATTGGAAATTTATTTCATTAAACATTTATGGAAATACTAGCAATCGTTACCTCTTTTCCAGTGTTAACGGAAAGTGGCCATCAAAACCACACCACAAAAGTATCAGTCACATTTTATTGATTCGTATTACCTAAATCATTTTCAAGTACGAGGAATTAACATAAATTTTTCTAAAAACCCTCTCCCGAGTTGTCGACTTGCGAAGTTTCGTACCGACGTATCGCGTAAACATCAAGGCGCGCATTAAGTTTTAATAGTAAATAAATTACTGGGTTCAAAAAAGCCTCGAAAATAGTCGTTGATCAGGAGCCATGGTACTTTATCGTAACAGAAGTATTTTGTTATCATACTTTTAGCAAAATTGGTCCTAACGTATAAGTTTTTGCTAACAAAAACGAACATCAGCATACGAGAAATAACTCAAACCCCCACTGGCGCCAGTCGGGCCATCTATCGATTTTAAGCAGAACTGATTGCACATTTTTGGATTTCAACCGAAAAGTATTAACCGGGGTGCGTTTTATTGTGAACTGATCCGTTCACCATTCAGTCCTTCCGTTGAACTGCTCTCATTGACAATAAAATGGACGTTCTGCAGGTCGCCGTTCAACTGGCTGAGTTGAACGAGCGTTGACAATAGAGCTTTTGCCAAATTACGCCTCTCGCGGTAAGAGTTGGCGAAATCCGCCATTTTGAGTACATTTAAATTAAGGTAAACAAACAACAACAAACTGTTTTCCGTGAATAGTTTGGTTTTGCTTACAGCTTTTACAAGAACCTCAGGTAAACTGACAAAAAGACACAATAAGACACAAAGCTAAAGACACAAAGCAAAACCAATATTGTCGTGGTCAGCTTTTTCAAACGTATTTCTTCTCCAGTCCCAAGCCGGACTCTCCTTCTCTCTACATTTGCATGCCTTTTTATACATTGACAAACTCACTAACACTACATGTCCCAACGTTGGTCCCCTGACCTCGACCCTTCCCGGAATTTCCCCCTAATTATTTCTAACTACCCTGACCTTACATTTTCAGTCCCTTTATCCTTGACCCGCGACACTCGGCCCTTCCTGACAAAAGGTTGCTCTCCTGAGCGATCAGGCAATCTCCCCTCCCCGCATCGCCTCTCTGCAAGACTACTCTAGGCTCCGGTTTCTCTGTACAGGTCATTGACCATCTAGAAAGTTCCGGATTCTCCATCGTACGACCCCGGACAAACGGCGGAATCCTCAACGCCCAAGCCAACATCCAGTCCCGCAACACGCCGTACTTAAGATCTTCCCGAAGTTTCGTCCTGTCTCCGACTTGCATAGCCATAAGACGTCTCCTGGGTTCTGCTACAACCGGGCTCTTACATGCTGCTCCCAGATGACTCCACGTCGTTCCCGCACGACCCCCACGTCACTGCCGCACGACTCCACATCGCTCCCGCACGACTCCCACGTCGCTCCACGTCGCTCCCGCACGACTCCCACGTCGCTCCACGTCGCTCCCATACGACCCCACGTCGCTAGCTCCACTTCGCTAGGACTCCACGTCGCTTCTATACGACTCCACCGCGCTCCCATACGAATCCACAGCGCTCACGTACGACTCCACAATGCTCACGACTCCACAGCGCTCCCGTACGACTCCACAATGCTCACGACACCACAGCGCTCCCGTACGACTCCACAATGCTCACGACTCCACAGCGCTCCCGTACGACTCCACAGCGCTCCTGTACTTCCATACGACTCCAAGACTTCCACGTCGCTCGCTCCATGTCGCTACGACTCCACGTCGCACGTTCCCAGACAGGGGTGGGACGGGATGGCAACGAGCCTCGTGCTCATGCCGATCCCATCCCACTTCTGACACCAAATTGTCGTGGTCCGCTTTTTCAAACGCTGTATTTCTTCTCCAGTCCCAAGCCGGACTCTCCTTCTCTCTACATTTGCGTGCCTTTTTATACATTAGCGAACTCACTAACACTACATGTCCCAACGTTGGTCCCCTGACCTCGACCCTTCCCCGGAATTTCCCCCTAATTATTTCTAACTACCCTGACCTTACATTTTCAGTCCCTTTATCCTTGACCCGCGACAATATTCACGGAAAACAGTTTGTTGTTGTTTATTTACCTTAACTTAAATGTACTCAAAATGGCGGATTTCGCCAACTCTTGCCGCGAGAGGCGTAATTTGGCAAAAGCTCTATAAAACGCCCGTCAAGCTTAGGGGCGTGCTTAGGGATCTCCCGAGCAGGGTTGCCAGATTTTTTTTTTCCAAACCACAAATGGGAAAAATCAAGGTTCTTATATACAAGGTTAAGTCAAAAGGCGAAGCGTACCCGTGGCAGACCTTCAGCTCCGCCTGAAAGTGACGTATGTCGATTATTCTTAAAACGCGCCGTTTTTGAATCACACGGAATCTTTCTACGCTTTTACTTCCGGGAGCGTCGTTGTTTACTAGAACTTTATTACCTCCGAGACTAAGGATTACTTAATTATTTTGTGAAGAAAAAATAGAAAATGGTCAATTGCGACTTTTACCTTGTAAATACTCTCTCCCTCGTTTATCTTCTCTAACTTGAGACACACTTTCGGAATACGCATGGCGTAAATGTGAGCCGGAAAGAAAATGTTATTAAGGGGCTAGTTATAGTTTCCTTTCCTGTCAATATCCTGCACTACCAAAGGAAGTGGTAAAATGTTTTACTCGAGTAAGAAGTTTTATTAGAATTAAGTGGTGCAATCTGCGTATTAATCAAAAGAAGAAGTGCATAGGGAAAGATTTTTCGAAGTTGAAGAGGTTAACTGCCACAAGTGAAGGGAGAAAGAAATGTAAAAAAATGAAAAAAATAATAAATTATTAAAAAAGTTTATAAGTGAAAGCAAATTATGTTTCCTATTAATAATCTATTTAATGAAAATATTTATTTAACGTTATTAATACTGGATGACTAGTACTGAGCAAGATAAACACGGATATGTACTGTACGTGGGATATACCTTACAGAAGCTATTCGTATTTTCGCGCGACAGATCCGTGGCCTCTGGCCGTTCGCGCTGATTGGTAATAACCGGCTTTCGTCACGGGTGAAAGCAGTCAAGCTAAACCACGCCTTTTGACTTAACCTTGTATATAAGAACCTTGCGTTAGACCAGTGTTCTGGAACTTCCCAGAAAACTCCGTTCCGTTCCGCTCCGCTCTTTTGGCCGGAACGGGAACGGAACGGCGTCGAACTGAAAATGGCAGGGAACGGAACGGTTTTTTGGGGAAATTTACCGTTCCCTGACCGTTCCCATACAACGCCACCTAGCATCTAGGCAATGTAGTGTTTGGGCCATCTAGTCGCCACACTTAGAAACTTTCCCACTCTGCTTTAATTGTTTTCCATAAAATGATCGGATCTTGAGTGGAACGGATCTGGAACGGAACGGAACTTTACATTGGGGCGGAACGGCCGTTCAGAACTAGTTCTTTGAAAATTTTGCCCAAATAGAACGGAACGGAGCGACAGAAGTAGACCGAAGAACGGTAGGGAACGACGTTCCGGAAAAAAAGAAGNACATTGGGGCGGAACGGCCGTTCAGAACTAGTTCTTTGAAAATTTTGCCCAAATAGAACGGAACGGAGCGACAGAAGTAGACCGAAGAACGGTAGGGAACGACGTTCCGGAAAAAAAGAAGTTCCGGAACACTGGTTAGACGGTACGGTTTGTTGGGGTCGTTTTTTTTATTTTTTTTTAAGTACTGTACATGCTAATTGTTTATTCTTGGAAGTGGAGCATTTTTTAATAGTATTGTTTATTTCTCTGTTCTGTGTTGTTGTTTTTTTAGAATAATCGGTGGAAAAAACGTGGAATTTATTTAACGCCGATGGTATATCCTGTGGATTATCCAGCAATTTTCCGGTACAACGTTCTGGTTTCCGTGTACCACGGCGATGGCTCGGTGTCTGTGAGCCATGGAGGGATTGAAATGGGACAAGGAATTAATACGAAAGTATAATTTTTAATTTCGATTTTGACTAGGTTTCACAGTTAAATTACAATTATGCTACTCTAGGTGGCTCAAACTGCCGCATACGAGTTGGGAATCCCTGTGTCTATGATTAGCATAAAGCCGACCGACGCTTTTACGAATCCGAATGGTAGTACCACTGGTGGTTCAATGACGAGCGAACTTAATTGTCATGTAAATGAAAATAATGCTTTAGTTTTTGTCGTTTCGAATTTTTTAAATCTTTTTTTGTGTGTTCCTATTTAAACAGGCTGTCTCGGTGGCTTGTCGTAAGATTTTGGAGCGAATGCGGCCCATTAGGGAAGAATTGAAAAATCCTTCGTGGGAGGAGTTAGTGGAGACTTGTTATCAACGGAATATTGACTTATGCAGTCGTCATTTGTAAGTATTGGAAATTTTCTGTATTACTATTTCTTGAAAGGGCCAGGTAATTATTTTACTTTTTTGAAAAAAAATTGCGAAGGTATACTCCGCTGGAGAATTTGCCCGGGTATGATATTTTTGGAGCTACGGTTATTGAAGTGGAACTTGATGTTCTAACTGGCGAGAGACAGGTAAAGTAATATTGATAGATATAAAATCGACGTTTAACGTATTTTTACATTTTTGTCTGCGTTTAGATATTGAGAGCTGATATTTTGGAGGATGCTGGTCAGAGTTTGTCACCATTGGTAGACGTTGGACAAGTAGAGGGCGCTTTTGTCATGGGACTTGGATTGTGGCTATCTGAGCGTATTCAGTATGATGTCGATACGGGAAGAAAGCTCAACAGCAGTACATGGGTATAATAAGTTCTTAAAAAACGAAAACACGAATACATTTTTGACTTTTTAATCTTAGGATTATAAACCACCAGCCAATAAGGACATTCCCATCGATTTCCGCGTAACACTGTTACACAACGCTCCTAATCCGTTTGGGGTGCTGCGTTCCAAAGGTGAGTTTAGAATTTCTAGATTTCGCGCTACATATTTCTCGATCTTTTCTTTCGTTTTATAGCTACCGGTGAACCTCCAATGTGTATGTCGAGCGTGGTGCTTTTCGCATTGAGACAAGCAGTAGATTCTGCACGGAAAGATGCGGGAAATGCGGATTGGTACAAATTAGGTAAAGACACCAGATTTTCAATTTTCGTTTTAAACAATTTAAAGTAATTTAAGGAGTTATATTTGAACATATGTATTATTTGCATAGATGGACCCGCTACTGTTGATTTGCTTCAACGTTTTACGTTGGCAGATGCATCGAGTTTTGCATACCAGTAGTGTAGTACTACCACGGTTTAAACAAGTGGGCGACGAATATATGCTTTAACTGAACATTTTAAAATTCAGTTTGTTTTTGAAAACACAGTTTATATCCACTATTATCGAGCCAAATAAATAACTGCTTTTGCACGCTTAATTATGTCTTTAATTCTTCTAGAATGAACATGGACTGAAATGAGAACTTATATTCAGAGCTGCAACGAGCGCGCTCGCAATGTCGCGAGCGAATGTGTGAGCGCGCTCCTTTTCAATTTTTTTGTGCGCGCGAGCGCGCTCGAAAGCACTGAGCGCGTGCGTTCGTACAGTGGCGCCATCTAGTGGCGAAAATTTAAAACGTAACCAAAACAACCTTAGATCATATTGTCACGTCCAATTCTGACAGGGCATCACTTCTGTCAAAGAATTAGGAGTAATGTTCGGGAAAGGTGGATTTATAGAACTG
>JAGJRP010000825.1:0-28467 GCA_022832235.1 Lepidurus couesii | reverse complement strand
CGGGCGCTTAATAAATCGTTCTAAAGAGGGTTCGTGAACGACACTGTCCTCGGAGATTTGCGAGGTAGTTAACGACATATGGATGTAAAGTGGATTGCCTAAGGGTTAAGAGCCGAGGCAGATAGTGGAGGCGCAAAGGACTTTCCAAGACGGATGACTTTATAATAGACTTAATTAATTCCCGAGAAAATTAAGCGTGATATCTTCCCTTTCTCAAGACTTTCTCAAGATACACCTTATATGGCGCAAGTTCGGCTTTACAAAAAACTGTCTGCTTCGTTATGTTTTTATTTCCTTTTACAGGATTTAGGAACTCGCATAGTATTGCGTATAGCAGGAGCAAATTAGAGTCGGGGGTTATGTTGAGCAACGTATAATTAGCCCTAAATATTCTAAAAAGGCTTCAATTAAAAAAAAAGAGGATGAATGTACGTACCTTATCCTTCTCTTGCCTGCTCTCTGTCATTATTTTCTCTCTGTCTCTCTCTCCTATATAAATTTTGCATGAAGCTAGCATCTCATTAGTCTTGAGCATCTTTGCTCCATCCCAATTCTTCACAGACACAACAACTTTTGATGGAAGAGGTGGAACTTACGAAAAAAAAAAAAAAAACATGAATAAACGCCAAAGCCCGTATCTTAGGACGCTTCGATGGTTGCCAATTTAGGAAGATAAATTGGAAACATTAACGTTAATCCCCTACAGGATCTCCTTTCAGTCTGGGGGAGAACCTCCTTTCTTTTTCGGAGCTGTTTTCACATGGCACAGAGCCCCATATTATACACGCCTTCGTATGCATACCAAAATGGTGAATTAACTTACCGGGGCAACGGCACACGTTCGGATGGTTGCAAAAAGTTCCAACCAGAGGAGCTCACTGATTTGCCTAGAACAGAAACGACACAAAAAAAAAGAGAACAAAAATGCAATTAATTAGAGGCTTAGCATGGGCTCTTAAAAAAATATCCAATAACAGGTTTGCCTGGTTTTCACATCGCTCCCACAACATCTTTCTCTCTACTTTTTTATTATTACAATTTTTTTAGATGTATATACTGCAAACAATCCATCATTTGTAGGAACCTTTCACATAACATCCGTCTGGGACTTTTTTGGGAGCGTTTTGATATTTGCTGCACACGGTGAAAAAAAAAAAAAAAAGGCACTCCAAGATGGGAGTCTAAATGCCCGCGAAGGAAGAGGTAAAACGAGCCTTTAGAGAATTTTCCCTGGCTGAATTTATGAATTCCTGAACAAGGCAAGCATTTCAATTTCGCTTCCCCAAGTCAGCAAATGGCTAAGTGTTTATTGTTTGTACTCGACTTTTCCCCTTTTCGCTCTTTTCTCATTGCGCGCACAAAAAATAAAGGAAAACGCGAACACAAGAGGTGGTCCGAGAGCGAAGACTCCATTGCTTCCCAAGTCTATACACTGGCAGTGTTTTCTCATTAGAAAAACTTTACCGCGCTCCTTAGTGATGTGTATTTAGGGAAGGAAGCATTTCATGTGAAGTGAACCACAAGCCAACACTTGACGCGCGTGGTGGAGGGTACTCGTTCCCAGCGCCCAACGCTCAGAAAGCAGACAAAATCAATAATCGATTCCTCAAATGTACATAAAGACAATCACCGAGTAAATAACTATTGGAAACCTTCTACACCTTTACCGCATTCATACTACTAACAGGTAATGATGCTAAGAAAAAAGAGAGAACTAGGCACTACGTTCACATACGCCTAGTACACGCAGGATCAATCGAGATCATGGTAAATGGGATTCTTTGTAGTATTTCTTAGAAATCAACTGCCAACAATATGCGTGTAGGATACTGAAATCTATCTATTAACATGAAGCCTGGATACTGGATTTGTTCTTTTTTTCCTCCGAAGATCTTGAATTGAATTGACGTCGCGGCTGAGGGAAGAGGGGGTCCCAGTACCATAACATATGCACATTGATTGTCACAGATAGTCTCCGTCTTGAATGCACATGCACACGAAGGCCGCCGTATACGCAAGGCGATATGCGTCTGACAGCTCTCGTTTTTCTTCTTGATTCTAAACGCTATTTGAAGCGCATGACCAGGTTCCAATTCTGTTTGCCTTCCCCGTTTCTTCCTGCCTAACCAGATTTTACACCGCATTTGTCGCAGTCCAAAGCCTTTGCTTTTGCCCGCAACCAAAACTTGGGGATTCTCCAAGGCTACAACCCAAACTCTAGGATGCCCTAACCCCCTTTGTATCCATACAGTATACTGTGTATGTACCAAAAGTCCACTCTGTACCTAAAATATGTACTTAGTCAAGCGCCAGCACGAACATGTCTTTCTCTTAGGAGTCCTCGGCAATATAGTACATGACACCAAAAAGCTTTCTCCTGTCTGCAGTATGCATAACGGGCGCGGGCAAAAACACAGTCAGCGAACAAACAACAGTGTTGACAGAAAAGGAGATATTATCAAGACTGCGAAACCGAACAAAACAAGAGTTCAAATTGCGAACGACGAACTCGGGGGGGGGAGCTTACCCAGTGCATTGGTTATGTACTCCCGCCATGACCGGAAAAGAAACATGGCTTTTTGGCCTCCCAACTGCATGCTGTTCAGAGGCCAAATCAGCAAAAATCGAATTCCTAAAAAAAGAAAGAAAAAAATGCTGCTTGCCAACCGCGGGCGAAACTTCATCAGCCTGCTGGCAAGCGTGTCTTATTCTTTTCGAATATCTCCCCAGTGGGATCTTAGAATTGAACACTTTTGAAAAAGTGGAATCCCAAAAATAAAAAATGAAAAGAGAAGTCTTTCCTAGTCTCCTAGTCCCGTAAAACTAGCTGCATACAACATAAATAAATGCACAAGATCGTGCCAAACGCCTCCCAAAACTTTGTTACCCGTTTCTGCTGTCGCAAAGCAAACTTGGGAAGTTGAAACTCGGAATGTCTTCCGAATGAACCCAGTTTAATTTAATTTAAATATCTGTAACATTGCCACCAAGTCCCACACACTTTCTGCGGTTTTGGAAACGATGCTCACCATTTTTTTTATATATATATATTATTTTTTTCCACTCGTACCGAATTCTTTCCCCACTCAAAGCTGTTTTGTTCTCACAAGACGCGTTTTTGCCTCGAAAAACAAGGCGCTAACAACTAACGCCCGCAACCGCAACTGCTGGTCTTCGAATATATGATAGCAAGATGTTGGCCTAAGAGAATTTTGCCCTTATTGCTACTGTTCTGACATAGCGAGACGCCACTGGACGGCGATGGTGGTGCTGGAAAATGCTCGGCTACTTACAGCACTCTTCCTTCTTCCATTGTCCCCTTTGGGTGTGCTAGAGCCCTTTTCTCCACTAATCGAGAGTAGAATTTTTTGGGGGTCGCAAAAAGTTATGGCCCCTGCCCCTTCTAATAAGTGCCATCGTTTACTACGAAATTCAAATCCTACTCCCTCTTTGTTCCTAACAACTGCGCAAGGGAAAAGGGGAGCAACGGACAAACAAAAAACCAATGAGCGAATTGCTTTGCGATGTAAAGTGTTGGCTTCCCGTGAAAAATAAACATGACATAGGAGAAACGGGATTAAAAAAATGCCACATTTCAAAGGCGGGAGAGATGCAGGCATCAATACTGGGAATTGCAGGAGGCACTTTAACCCCCCCTAGAAAAGTCGATGGAAATCAAACGCAAGTTGCCAAATTGGTTCCACCCACAACGACCTCCTCGATTCGACCCTTTACAGAACTTTTGACTACCACTGCGTAAGGCTCACTTGCCTATATACCGCCTACTTCTTTTTATTCCGTACCTTGGCTGGACGTTCCAGCAGGGAGGGTTTAATCCAACAACTCCCCTTTGTTCACCCCTCCAAATTACGCCGAGGCATCAAAGCAGCAGTGAGGAATGAGAATAATGCTTTCTATAAAAACCACAGAAACCCTTCATTGGAACGACGAGGATCATCGATTCCTTCTGCACTCCTCCCACCCCATATATCTTCTGCCCGCACCCCAAGAAACGTACAACGTACACACTCCATCCTTAATACATACGCTTTTTCCCTCTTCCTTCTTACACGTCTTCGAAAAGGGAAGGAAGCGATTGAGAACGCTCGTAACGCCCTGCGAAGACCGCGCAATTCAGGTAGTACTGCAGACAATGTTAACTCAACATTGCATACACGCGAGGATATATGACAGCAATTTCCCTGGCTATTGCAGCAATTCTGCCATGGACCAATTACACGAGTGCCGTGGGCATTGGCTTTGATTATGGGTATATACGTATACGAACTCCATACCGCATTGAGATTCGCAGACTTCGGTGCAGATTGGGCTGCGGACCACTTTTGACCCCTTTTTGGCCAGCTCAAAACTGCAAACTAGGTTTCTAGGATATGGAACTTCTCGACAAGGTTTCAACTAACAACCATAAAGTCACGACCAAAAAGCTTTCTACTATAACTTCCCAAAGTCCTATGTGCAAACCGTGCAGCTTTGCGGAATATCAAAGATAACGCGTTATTGATCAAAATAGCAACGGCACGGCACGACATGCACGCACACACAATCCTATCTTGTATTTCTGCCACCATTAGAAATGGAGTGATTGCATGTCTCAGTCCTTTCTCGCCCAACTGCGTTTATATATCTTTTTAAACTCTTTCAGTTTGAACCCTTCACAGCGGAGCAGCACAAAGTGATAGAGCTTTAGCAACATGGCCCAAAATCCAAATCTCTCTCTCTCTCTTTCTGTCTATCTCTACTTCTCTAGTATGTCCCTGGCATGCATAATGGTTCTCAGTTCCTGCACCTACACACGTACCAACTGAGGGCGTTGTTCCCTTGTAACCTTTGACACAATTGTGAGATCTTTCAGATTGGATCGTGTGCAAATCATATCTGATATGAAGGATCGGAACGAGTGGGGGGGAGTAAATGCATGGGAAAGATGTATCCAATGCAATTCTCGACGTTTTCTCTGTACTCGCTTGGCTGCCACATATCTCGCCATTAAGTGTCCTTTGTCTTTCTCAGCTTTCAACCCGTCGAATAAACATGTCCAGCGTCTCACACCCTTTCCTTCTTCACTTGGCTCGCAGCATAAGCAATAGTATTTTAGGGCGAAAATGTAACCGCGCCCCGAATCCATTTTTCTTATTTACAAACCGGGATTCTTGAGGGATTCCACACACAACAAACCGTCCAGGAAACCGTCCAGGGAGGTTTGGCTCAACAAAATCTGCGGAACCCGAGACTTTAGCACACATACAAAACACATACACGCGGGAAAGTATATACCACGAGTAGAGAGTAATACTCTGGGGGTATTTTTGCTTTCGCTCGGGGGATAGAAATGCTGTGAGTAGGGCGTATTGATCGCCCAGGGATCTCGCTGGCTTTCTATACAGTTGGATCTTCCGTCACACAGAAAGAGTACCGGGACCCGAAAACCGAAAAGCAGATCTATATGCGAAGGGACAAGGACCGTATAACCCGACCACTGAAGGACGCGTTCATGCAGGACTGCTCTTTGGAATTGGCTTATCCACGGGACGAAAATCCTGTTTAACCCTTTCAGATCAGTAACAATCCCCTTCCCAACTTGTCTCCTTTTGCCTTTTTCGTTGACTTGTAAATGCATGACACTAATCTTTCGCTAAAAGACTATAATACCTGACACAGCATGTATATTAAAACCTAATTTCGTGTCTGGCATTGCTGCACCAAAAGTTGGGAGAATGGAATTCTAAATGCTTTTGGATGTCAGAAACAAACTACATGAAAGAAAGAAACGTACCGTCAAGAAATTCCGGAATAATTAAAATTTTCCATTATCAAAAGGACGAGGTCAAGAAGGACAAAAATGTCCGGAATCTTTTCATTAAGCTTGTGTATCAACTTAAAGGGGAAAAAAAAAGTCCGGAAGAAACTATCCTCGTTTGCATTCTGTGCCCGGGAGCCTGAAATACTTGCCAGAACATTGCAGGAACGAATCAAGAAATACAACTTTTGACACAACGACAAGCATCAAAAAGCCTCATCTCGCTGTCTTATCTTTTAAGGCTCCCGTATGACTTTGCTTATTGATGCGAAACACAGATGGCACCGACGTCTGTTATTGTTTTGCTTTATGTGAAAGCCTTGCGTATGATAGTAAAAAAAGATACATATAGCTAATTGCTGGTAAAGTTTCTACGCTTATTTGGTTCTGAGCTTAGTGTTAAAGAATTTTTCATGAAATGTGACGGTTTTAAGGAAAAATTGTTCCGAAATTCCCCAGCTAACCGCCTACACCGAGCTAAGGTCTACAGGAACCTTAAGGTAGAGTTTAGACGCGAGAAACAAACATAGATATAAAAAAATACATATAGCTAATTGCTGGTAAAGTTTCTACGCTTATTTGGTTCTGAGCTTAGTGTTAAAGAATTTTTCATGAAATGTGACGGTTTTAAGGAAAAATTGTTCCGAAATTCCCCAGCTAACCGCCTACACCGAGCTAAGGCATATAAGAGGCTTAAGGTCGCGTTCAGACGCGATCTTTAGGTTCCGTTGCGCGTTAACTTTACACTAACTTTTTTAAGCCTTGAAATCCTTGGCAACTAAAGCGTAAATTATTCCAAAGAGCCGTGGTAAGTGGAACCCGAGTAATTTGTTTAAACATTGCGGACTTGGTTGCCTCCGGGCTCCCAAAGCTTTTATACGCGCTCTTAATACCAAGCCAGAAATTCAGACAAGCCAAAAGTCCTCTCTCGCGTGTGCGTCTTTCACCCAATACGTGAGGGCTTCTCATTAGCCTAAATTTGTCGCTATAAGCATGTCAAATAAGCAGCAGATGCTAACCCTGAAACGGCTGTCGCCTGCCTTTACAATGAAGGTTCTCGTCCCATGCGCGCACCAAAAAAAAGTATATTAAACCACTTGCCAGTTTTCGCAACACATTTCCCAGTGAAAATATCCCACACGACACGTGTCGGAAGACTTGTGGCTATCTTTGATCAAAGGCAATGGCGTGTGCAATAGCTATACACGCCTTTTTCTCCCCCCCCCCCCACAAACCCCCTTCACCACTGCCGTTCCGGAATGATGGCGTAATAACTTAATACTTCGAGAAGACTTGGCTGGCAACTGCGGCTACGTGGAAAAGTGACAAAAGCCAGAAGTTTGTTGGGGAGAAGACACACAAGTTAGACTAAAGTTTCGCCAAGGAGAGGCATTGGAAAGTACTGGTTGACGCTCTTATGGTTCGTGTGTGTCCTTGCATTGCGGCGGATAAGAGGAAGAGGAAGGAGGGACTCGAACTCGAACACAAACTCCGTGAAACTTTTCGTGCCCCAATGCAACGGAAGCTACTTCAGGAAGCATCCTAGGCAACCTCCAAAATAATAAAAATGCTCTACTCTTAATACTCCTACAAGAGGCTGCTGATCACAGCGGCTTATAGGAAAAAGAAATCGATTTAACCATTTTTCTTTTCCCGGCATTTTTCTCCTCCCCGCACCCGCAGCCAAAATAGCAAAAAATAAGTCATCGTCTCTTGTCTTTGTCGTACAGGGAACTGAGCAATGTAATTTGGAAAAAGCGTAACGATCAAAAGGTTTGGGAAGATTCGAAACCTTTTTTTCTTTTTTGTAAAACCATCGCTCACGCTTGACTTCCAAGGTACATTCTCCAACCCCTTTCTTAATTTTCGCCCATTTTCTTTGTCGGAGCCAGGAGTTACAAGGCCGCGTTCTTTCCAGACAAGGCAAATCCATACGATTGCTGTCGCAAAGTAATTAACTGAAGAGCCAACTGAATTCTTAACGTTGGGTGGTTGGTTGCTCGGCAGAAATATTTACAGAGTAAGAAAAGCAGTCATCTTCCCCTTTGTATGCCAAATGTAAGCCTCCAGTCATCATCCTTTTTTAAGCCTGATAATGCATGACAAAGGTTTAGGAAGCTTAAGAATCAAGACCCAGATTACACGATTCTTGGAGTTTTGAGTTTTAAGCCCACTCCGCGTTACACATTCTCAGTTAACTTGCCCAGGAAGCAGGAAGGCAAATTATGCCCACCCAAAAAGAAGTAAAAAATAGTAAACAAAGGCTTGACGCTTAAGTCCAAGGTACACTGCAAGTAGTTGAGCATTGCTTCAAAAGATGGCACTGATTTCATACCGTTTCTCATTGTAATTTAATAAACAAAACAAGAAACTAAAAGAAGCACAAAGAGACCATTGAAAAGTTAATTTTCTAAAAATATCCTAGGAAAATCTACTTTACCTGCTGCTTAAGATTTTAGTAACAGATTTATTTACAATTTTCATACTTTAACACTGGAAAAGTGAGTGAAACCGACATTAAAAATGAAGACCAGCAGGTAAAGTCGGCTCTATACATCCCATGCATTACTGTCACAATACAATTTTGTTATATTGCACAGAGAATGACTGTTTTTGAAGAAAAATTGGCCGTAAGGAGTTCTTGTATACCATGGCCTTGTAAACTATGTAAAGTGCTATTGAAGAGCAGCTTTAAAGCATTTTGAATGCATTTGCTTGTTTGTTTAAACTTCTTCGAGTCAGCTCCAGCACTTGATGTCTCGAGACAATAAAACAATAGTTTTTTTTGTCCCGTCATTTGGAATTCCTTCATAAATCAACACACGAGTCGCACGACTATTCTTTATTTCATTTATTATACTGTTTTCATCAGGAATGTAAACTTACCAAGGTGGTGGGGAGCCCTGACGCTTCGCAATGAATAAGCATAAGGACTAGTCATCTCTTGACCACATTCGGGTCTTTCCACAATATACAACTGATGATTTGTCTCCATCATTCTGGCCGCAATGCAAAGAATTGACCCGAAACGCGCTTAGCTTTTAAGAGTGCTCCAACACACCGCACTCGGTGGCAATAACAGAACAGCGGACACACGCTTTTGGAATGGCACATCCAGCCCGTAAACAAAAACAAAGACCTCCCTCCCTACAGAAGGTTCAGGCCAAGATAGTAAATTGCTGGGAAAGTCCTTTCATGCTTTCCTCCGGCGGCGCTGATGAGTAAAGTAAGCAAGTAAGTAAAATAAGTCTGCCTCAACTTGTTGATTGAATTGCTCCACTCCAGCAGCCACAGCAGCACTTCACTTAGTTGGAATTCACCAATATCTCGCCTAACGCCCCCTTTTTGTGTCTCTCCCGACCGCCAAACTTGCGTGCTGCGTTTTCTTGGCAGCGCTGGGGGGGAAGAGTGTTGGGTGGGAGAAAATTACCGAAAAAATGCACACGACCAAACTCGCGCGCACTATTTTACTCCCTGGGCAAATCTCTTAGCTAATTCCGAAGGGACAGCCCTGTTTTTCGCACTTCTATAATGAACTCAACTTGAAAAGCTGGCGTCCCAAACGGGTGTCACGGAAGTATGCAACTGACGTCATTTCAAATGTCAACGGCGGAATTGCTGGAGTTCATGAGTTATTAGAAAACAGACCACCCTCCGTTATGGCACGAAAACCTGTTTCAACACTTCCTCCATCGTTTGCTTCCAACTGGAAAAAAAATAAAAATAAAAAATAGTCCGTACCCTCAGTTTGACACCAATTCCTTCCCAAACGATTACTATTCTGGGAGACTGGAATTTAAACGTTCAGACTTTGAGCTGAGTAGGAGAGAATTTCGGATAGAACGGAGAAATGACGTAGAGTCCAGTTCGTACCACGAAATATTAAAAGCTTTTTTCCCTTTGAAAAGGAATAGGAAGTAGTAGCAGGCCTGCCACCGCGACGCTACTGACGCCTCAGCTTCCTACTTCCATTCTCTATACCCAGGGCAACGAATGTACCCGAACGCTCAACGGAAAAGGTCACGCCCCTTTGCCCATGTCTGCGGTGCGCCAGATTCGGTGGCAAAGGCGGCCACCGGCCACCATTAAACCCAACTCATAGTAGCGGAAGATTTTCGCTTGCTAACGCCCGTATACTTTGGGGCTGATGGTAGGTACTACCGAGTATTCTTTGCGTGTGTATACAAATTGCGCTTTCAAGAAGAGAAGGGACGTCGCGCATCACTTTGTCGATCCTGTAGATGCACCACCTCCGGGACTGTAACCGTACAGCACCGTAATACACATGCCTTTGCTCAGCATAATGCAAATTACAGGCATTCCATCAAGCTGATGGAAGAGATGGGATGAACCACCAAGAAAATGACAAAAGTCCGGCTAGTTTTTTTTTTTTTTCTATGCTATGCATCCGAAATGCGCCACAGTGCTTCGGAGCTTTATACCAAAAGGATATGGGAGCTAAAAGTGATGAAGCATGACAGCAAGACGAATATGAGTTCTGGAGGAACTTCACGAAGGAAAAAGTAGCAACTCAAATAAAGTACGCGCCAAGACGAGTTTCAAAGGAAAACTGGGCTGGAACTATATAGACGGCCTATAGATATTTTGTTGGCGGGGAAAAAAGCTGTCCATTGACAGGAACAAGGTCCTGAAAGGTTGTTCGCTCGGGTTCAAGTAACCTCTGTGCTGTAGCAACAACTGCACGCGGGTCCCAGAAGAAAAGCTTGGGAGAAAATAACAGAACACGGAATTTCTTTAATCTCGAATGATTCCGTTAATGGATTGGATCCAACCATTACAACCTTTCTGGGGTTTTGTTTCAATCCATCACACAAAAACCTTCACGTGTTTTGCGCTTAAAAAAATTACCTTCCCCCAATACATTCTCATCTCACTTTTTTTTATTAAAAAAGGTGTGAGATGCGAACGTATTGGAAATGATGCGGACGTATTGGATACGTTCGCATCTCACTTTTTTATTAAAAAAAGGTGTGAGATGCGAATGTATTGGGAGATTTTTTTATTTTTTTACTACGCCCTATAATTAAGTTGTTTTTCTTGGCCTTTCCTAATTTTCTCGCTGGGCGACCTTTTCCGTCATCACCCACTAGCTATATAGCCGCAGTTCCTGTCTAAAGTCACTGAGCAATCCCTAACTTTACTCTTAATCTGTTGACACCTTACCGTCCCCTTAAAATGTTAACTGCTTTATCTCCAGGCCCTGCGCTGCCTCGTTTACAGACGCATACGCTCTTGACTTTATTTTTTAATTTATTTTTTGAATAGAATTCAGCACGGCGCCAAGAACAAGCTTTCCGTTAAACATCAAAAGGTTTGCTTGTATGTACACAACAGCTCTTCAACATCTCTTGACAAAGACATTAAAAAAATAACACGTTAGGGAGTTGAGCATATTTGTCCTATTTTTCCGGAGAGAAACACACAAGACAACCCAATTACTACGGCATTTGGCCAAGTCAAGTCTAATAATTAACGCGGGTAGGGACGCTATCGATTGCGCCCAGGTTTACGACGAAAGGAAAAACCGCTTTTAATAACCCTATATATGCTGGCCCCTTCTGCCATGCCATAGATGCAATGCCTGCAAAGCTGCTGCAAAGTCTCTGTAGTTTCCCTTCCATTTCGGCTCTTTTTAAGGATTCCCCATGCAGATACGTGTTTAGCGTTAACATGCACTAATTAATTTGCAGGGGCCAGTCGGGTTATTACTGCCGTTATCGCACCCCACAACCATTCCCCGGTCATAACAAAAGGCGATCGCGTATTCGGCGGGGCCGGCCTAGTCCGCAGTCCCGTAGGGACAATTGCTATACCTATCTTTCGGTGTATTGTTACCACCGAACAATAGCACTACGGAGACCATGCGATTTGTACCACGGCAGAGCGAGCAGAGCGGCCAGAGGGACGCCTCCATTCAAACTTTGTAAAAACCGTTCTTTTGGCCGCCCAGCGGTATAAGAAGAGGGGGTTCAGCGACACAGGGACACCACTTTCATGCAAACGAAGCCTTAATTGTAACGCAGGGATATGTCATGGGAAGAAAAAAAATCTAAAAATAAAATCAACGCATAAAAAAAGGACAAAAAAAGTAAGTCTACTTCCTTTTGCCATGACTTCCTTCACGATTCAAATGCAAGGCAAATGCTTGGAATTCCTTTTTTAATCCTTGCAAAACGACGAAGGTAAAAGAAGGATCTCTTCTCCCTCATCAGCACGTCCGCTATTCCATTGAGCATCGCATACCAAGTGTCCTTCCTTGCAACGCAGTTTAACGAAATACAAAGTCGCGCAACTCCCCGTGCTTTGTGGGCTTGCCACAATGGCCACGCTCCGCAGCGCTTTAACAACCTTTTGCCTATACTCTCAATGTGAAAAACAGGGGCAGCCAACGCATTTAGGGGGGGATGACAATTGCCAATCCCCAATACTTAGCAAGTACTACCTCTAAGCTCCAAAGCAGGTGCTACTGGACAAACATATATATCAAACCCCAACCCCACGTTGGATGGCGCTGTCGTTCTTACGTTGTTAATGTGACCTTTTCGCCCTCAAACTTCACCCTGATCTCCCCTCCCGAGCCAACGAACGTATGACCCCCCTTGTTCGTACGCTTCCATTGAGTTTGCCCCCAAATAAGCCAGAAGCTAACTGCTCTCGCTACAGAAAGCTATTGTTATGCAATAAAGCCTGCCTGATGGCCATCCGAAAAGCACTTTCGCCTTTTTCCCTCTGAAGTCTCGCGCAGCACGCAACAAGAGCACGGGGTTTTCTTCACAACCTTTGTGCCCCCTCCCAAGAGACAAATCACATCTGATGAGGGGACGCGATTGAATTCATCAAGGAAGCGCAGCAGGTTGGGTCAGCATAGTAAACTAGTTTAGTTTCAGCCTCTCCATACCTTACACACGGCACAGCCTGCAGCCCTTGGATGCCAAGTTTTCATCTTCCATCTTGTGTTTTCAAACACAAAGAGGCAACAATTGAATCTCAAAACAGGCGAGTAAATCAATTCGCTCAACTTTCCTAATTGTAAAAAACTGACGCTAGGTGGCTCTGGGAAACTTTCCAAACTGGGCTATTGACATCGAAATATAATCGAACGAATTCTCTCCCTTCTTTGGATAGAATAAGTGCTCACGATTCTCAAGATTGGCAATGTGAAGGAATCAATACAATCACAATACACCACGAAATCAGGAAGAATCAATTACATGGAATAGAAATTAACGCGAGAAACTACCTGTGTAGCAAGGGGTGCGTTTTATTGTGAACTGATCCGTTCACCAGTTCTTCCGTTGAACGGCTCTCGTTGACAATAAAACGAACGTTCTGCAGGTCGCCGTTCAACTGGCTCAGTTGAGCTCTACTATGCACCTTGAGCACAGTAGAACGGACGGCGGTTTTCGAACTGCGCGCCAAGCCATCTAGTTAATGTTCACGCTAAAACGTCCGTTCAGCTGAACCCAGTCCACGCGAAAATGCCAGTTGAGCTAACTGGTCAACGCAGTTCTTCAGTTCCGTTCACAATAAAACGCACCCAAGGTTTCATCACTAAAAACTTTCGTAACTGTACAAAACCTGACGCTAGGTGGCTCTGGGAAAGTTTCCAAACTGGACTATTTTGACATCAAAATATGATCGAATTCTGACATTCTGTCCTTTCTTTGGATAGAATAAGTGCTTAACAATTCTATTACAGCAGTTGGATGCATCTAACAATTCCTTTGCTCAGAATAATGGTACGTATGCTCGTGTAACTAACACTGTGGAAGAATCAATACAACCAGAACCAATACAAATCAATACAGATAAGGAAATCCGGAAGAATCAATTCTACGGAATGCAAATTAATGCGTGAACTACCTGTGTAGCAAGTTTTCAATATTCAGAACTTGGGGTATTTATGTTTTATTTTTTGAAAATGACAAGATTAGTTGAATAACTATATTCGCTAAAATCTTTCGGAGTTACTGTTACGAGAGTGAAGGTTGAGCTTGAAAACACGTCAGCGGATTTGTTTCTCTATATTTCCTTGGCAACGTAGTCATGAAAAAAAGTTCTCAGAAAAGAGCGGCGGATTTTGACACTGACGATTAAGCGACTTTGGAAACGGTTTCCCGAGTCTAACAACCGCAGCATTCTGGGAACCTAGAATTCTGATGGAAAGTATTCCGCCCTTAATCTTCCTGGTGAGTGACATCTGTCTACGCTATAATTACTTCGCTACCTTTGCAACTAGCATCCGAAGGTCTTATCTCGTGTCAATTCTAGTTCTCGTCTTGTCGAGTGTCAGGGCATTATGACACCTTGGTTTTCCCAAGCTTGCCCAACTTGGCAAAACCAAATTTGAATTTAAATTCCATTGACAGACATCAGCACTGCTGACAATTACAATTACAACTACGAATACAACTGATTGTCGATTGTCCCCTAGGTCCTTCCCAACCTTTCCTCGCTCCACACTCAATCTTACTATTAACACTCCCCAGTTACCTCGTCCCTCTATAAGCACTCTACACGCTCGGACATTATATTCGAAAACCCACTCAACGCGCCCAGAACACGTGCATTTCGGCTCGTATTCCTATTAGCCATTGCCCCATTGCCGCTTACTAAGATCAACATTATTTTTACATTAAAACTCGTTTCAACTCAGGAAATGACAAAGCCGACCCAATCTGCCTGACAATCTTATACAGATCCACTGGGGAAAACTTGCGGCAGGTCCTTATACCAACCCTACTCGAAAAGATAAGCTCTCGGAAGATCTATCATCTTATTCCAACTCAACCCTCTCTCTGTACGTCGCTAGGAATTAGTGCCCACGCCACTGACATCGCGGAAGATGAAAGAATAAAATAAAAATATTAATACAGCGCCATGCGGGAACAAGTGGTAGGGCCAAATCCGCATTGAGTGGTCCAAACAACGCTAGTGAAGCTTTAAGTACAAGAGAAGCTTTTATCCCCGGGTGTTAGAGCAAAGGTCCAAGCAAGACACAAGGGTTTGAGGTGTTGAGATGAGCTGGAAGGGAAGCGGGATCCCGACATCCCGCGGGAAAAGCGTTCCGAATATTGATACGTTAAGCCCAGCCTTGGCAAGGAGCGCAGGGAACAAGGGAACGGAATAATAATAATACTAAAAAAAATATATATAGTTCTATAAAAAATAAAATAAAAAATGTTACTATAGTACCCATACCACGTATTACATCTTTGGTCAAGGGATCTGTCCGACAACAACACCTGACGTTAGCAAATCCCTCTTCTCTTCCTCATACACAGGAAGGAATTACGCGAAAAGTAGCCCTTCCATTCTCTACTTGGACACATCAAAGACCAGCATCATCTCTGCTCGGCTGGACGGAGATTACTTGGGCATCCTATTCTTGTAACTTCAATCTTACCAGACATAGAACTTTCCTTTCTTTGGTATACTGCACCTCAAATTTTCCACGGAACTTTTCCACGGAGATGTCCGTTATGAGGATAAACTATCTCTGAGAAGGCTTATGGTCCATTGATAAAAAGGCTCTAAAAAACCCATCCTCTTGTTGGTTATGGTAAAGATGAGTCACAGCTGAGCCAGTTGGCAAAGGGGGAGTAGTCGATGGACTTTTGTCACATATAAAAAGCGAAACTAATCGTTGCTCGGTCGCGCCATCCTTTTTGAATTAAGCCACGTGCCCCCTGCCAACTCCGCTCAGTCCACACATTTTCTATAGGCCCGGCGAAGAATTGGAAAATGCAAGCCAAAAACCTAGCTAATACTGTAATACAGCTCAAATTACCAGCCGCGACACGCTAGTGGACCTTGCAGTATGACTAAGGTTTAATCAGGTTCTTCTCTTTCGTTCGAGCCCTCTTCCCCCAATACACACACTCCCAAGCTAGCTCCCAAGCTGAGACCACCCTCCTTACTAGGGCCGGTACACGGTTCTTCGTGCTCTAGGATAGCACAACTAGCCCCATACGGATTAAGGATGATGAAAAAGCAAAGTCTTATAACTCGGGTGATGAGGAGGCAGACAAGGAATTGACAGCTGCTCCCTCCCCTTGTGCCTTTCCTCGGAAACCCAAAATAGGCCTGCAGCCTCTTGTTCAGCCAGGAACAGGGATTACTAGCGTTGGGTAGTAATACTGTAGTACTATACATGTACGGTACTCAAATCTCCCGAACTTGGGCAGAGCTTCATAGCTCCACTGCTTTACAACACTCTATCGCCATAGAAACCCCCAAGTTGTTGCTGCCTCTTATCCTGAATCCTGATGCTTTCAGTTATTCAAGTACTGTACTATACGAAAGCCAAACTGGGTACGTTAATCTTCCACAGCTTGACGTTTCTTCGACTTACGCTACATACCTTGATGTAAGATTTACCCAATGTAATTAAAAGGCAAGAAAGGAAAGAAAAATCTCGTGTAATTACTATGGCAACCTTTTAACGTTAAGTAGAATTGGTGCTGAAACATTAAAAAGGCTTTTTGGGGGAAAAAAGAACAGAAAGAAGGAAAAAAAAAAGAATTGCTTCGATGTATACGAGGCTGGGAGTGGGGTATGGTGCTACGAGAGACCTTCAACAAGTTTCCAATTAACTAGTTGTCTGATGAAGCTCTTCGCACTCAGCCATCAGGTTCCCTGGAAAGTTCTAGTTAGCTCCAGTGGAGGGCCAAACCCCGAAAACTTGGCAAGGCAGTACTGGGAATCGACTCGATGTCCCGGTCAAAGCCGCGATTTTTCTTCTAAGCACGCACTCCAGGCAACAGGCACTGACAGTTTGGGTTAGGAAGTGAAGACCTATCTGTAGCTTTATTGGGCCAGCCCCCAGAAAAATGGAAAAATCATAAAAAAGTGGGACATGAGATCTAGCAAGTTTCCCGAGTTGGATAACGTTTCCAGGGCTCTTAATTGCGTCTGCTTCGGCCCGGACAACAGCAGTCAGCAATGCGCTTGCAACCAAGTGTAAGGCTAGAGTGCCTACGGCTGACAACGCACTAATACAGTACCGACGGGAACTCAAAACCAAAGGTTCTGAAGCCTAATGAAGAGGGGGAAACTTGCATGACACTTACTATGATTTTCCTAAATTTGGCCATGTATATGCTGTAAACTTGGTTGTATAGAGCTTTTGCCAAATTACGCCTCTCGCGGCAAGAGTTGGCAAAATCCGCCATTTTGAGTACATTTAAGTTAAGGTAAACAAACAAACAACAACAAAGTGTTTTCCGTGAATATTGGTTTTGCTTCGTGTCTTTTGCTTTGTGTCTTATTGTGTCTTTTTGTTTGTTTACCTGAGCTATACTTGTAAAAGCTGTAAGCAAAACTAATATTCACGGAAAACAGTTTGTTGTCGTTTGTTTACCTTAACTTAAATGTACTCAAAATGGCGGATTTCGTTAACTCTTGCCGCTAGAGGCGTAATTTGGCAAAAGCTCTATATGTTGTTATATTTTGCGTTTGATATTGCTTTCAAAGTTACGTTTAGGGTGCTATTGGTGCCCTTTTAACGAGTCACAGAAACGCGAACCGGGAACCGCAAATCAAAAACGTTCGGAGCTTGAGTAAGGAGGCTCAACTAGTGCAAACGACACCCACGTCCCCGAAGCAGCAGAGAACCATTTGCCGAGTTGCTACGCGTCAAGGGTTGAGGCAAAAAGAGCGGCGACAAGACAAATGTTGCTGTCTTTAGTATGGAAGTCGTTTGCTCCTTCCGCAAGTCAACAAGATGCATTGCCCTCTTTTGCGTATAATGTGCTGTACGTTTCTAGTCTGCGGCTTAACCATCATCAAGCCGTTTGAAGCTGACCTCAAATGTGCTTCCCGCGTTATTAACGCCAACAGCGAACATTCATACTTGTCTCTGGAATACTTATTATCGACCTATAAGACCCCGAGTGTTCAAACATAATAATTTAGAAAGACCCTGCGAAAGGCACAATAGCTACCTGATTAGATTTATGTGGGGGAAAAGTCCTTTAAAGTCTAAACGGTTATTAATATTTATTGCAGTGTCAGTTCGCTTGAAGATAAAAAGTTTTCAAAGCCTGCTTTCAACGTTTTCAGGGTAACGAGCCCCTGTAACTACTTTTTGTTGTCAAAGATAAAAACTATAAAACTGCGGTTCAAATCGAACCTCTTACCTTGGCTGTAAGGAATGACTTCGTAGGTGGGTGGATCGTCCTGATCTTGTCGAACGAGGACTGCTACGCCGCCTACGGGCACCGAATGGTTCCCATTATTCGCCTTCTCGGACGGCCGTTGGGTGGCAGACATTGCCCTAAGGCTAGGATGGTAGAACGAGGATCCCCTCGGGGGATATTCCGGGGGAATCGGCGCAGGCGCAGGAGCGGGCGGTGATGCACGCACATCTACGGAGGAAATGAAGAAGAAAGGGCAGATTATAATCAGAGATTCACGCCAGGTGGCGTACAATGCACGATGGCATGTCCATTTCTTATTACCGCCAGTATCACCACACACACATGAACATACACAGGAGCTATCAAGAAACGAGGAGCCGAATTGACAGCCAGTGAGAAGCCTGTCTAATTACATAATGCGACACACAAACAGCAGGCAACTAATGAGGTCTCAACACACTATCGTAATTGTCCCTGCACTCCAGGCCTTTCGCCGTCTTCTTCCCCTTTTCAATAGTTAGAAGGCACACGGGCCACAAATTTGGATGCGACACGGCAAAGTTTGAGCTGGCAACACTAATTTACTCTGTTTGTTGCCAAAGTGCTCTTAATGAAAACTAATAACCCGACTCGAAGGAAACAGTGACGCAAAACCGGGTAGGGGAGGAGCCTAACTTTATATTGTGCTCTAGAACAGAAAAGAAGCCTCAACTTGGTAACGAAACGGAAACTAACAAAACTAATTACATTTTAACTTTATCGTTAAAGTGGCAAAAACAAAACCCCTCCTCCCCATCAAGTTCAAGCAATTGCGGGTATGTCGAGCTCCGGGGGTTCTTTTGCCCCCCCAAACCCAATTTGCTGTCGTGGGCCTCCAACGGATCCTTTACCCACACAATACGTGATAGATAAAGGGGACAGAGAGTACACCCAAGAGTGATTCTCCGGGCTTCACTGTGCTTACAGGTCATGTATGCCCCTTTGGCCACGTGGTAGAGCGGTGCAAAAAGAAAAGTGGCTTGACCAAGGCAAACGTTGAATATCCAGTGATTTGTCCTCGGAGTGACCAAACGTTGCGGGAGTTCCTTCGATAGATCAGATGGGCAATACAATGCGACAGTGACCCATAGCCAAGTTTGGGCTCACTCGGTTACGCGAGAAGGGGGAGGAGGAGAAGGAGGGGGAAAAAAGGCCACCGGACACTATTACACTCAAAGTCTAAGCCCTGCGATGCGACTGCCAGAGCGCTTCATTGGTTATGCAGTGCAACCTGTGAAGCTCCCACGTTACACTTTCTATTTTTTTATTTTTTATTTTTTCCACTCTTTCCCTGTATGGTTCCCTAAAAATGGCATCTTTAACAACCGAAGCACGTTGCCAGCATAAAAGCTACTTTTTTTCTTCCCTCTTCCTTGCTCAATCTTGAAAAAGCAAAAATAAAAAATGCGGCTTTCATTTGTCACGTGCCAGCGCATTCAGTGTTGCGAAGGGTGCGAGGTCCCCAAATGGTGAAAAATAGTCAACTGCCTTAAAGAAAGGCGACTATTGTGGTGAATGGAAACAGGCAAAGACAGAAGGAAGGCACTCAATATTCTCGAAATTCAACTGATGATTCAAAAGTTTGAATGCAACGTTATGCTATCCATGTTAGACGAGGAATGTGGATGTAAATGAGTTTGGGTTGTAAGTTCCTGCAAGTTGGGGAATATTCAGGACAATCTACAATGAAATCTCCAAGCAAAAAACATTCGAAATTTATAGCGCGTTCCACTGGCTGCACTGGTGCAATATTTTTAGCGATCAGTGTGTTTAAGTGTATGTCTTTACACACTGAGTGCCAAAAATATTGCACCAGTGCAGCCGGTGGAACGCGCTATTAATATAATTTCAAGGTATGTAAGATATGCTTAAAAAAAAAGTAACAAAAAATGACACCACTGATATTTTCTTTTGGGCAGAAGAGAAACCATGCAGCTCATATGCAAAAGCAGAAAATGTCATTTGTCGGCACAAGCCCAGCTGCACTCAAGCACGTAATTATTCATGAAGAGTTTTTTTCGGTTGGAGCTTGTCCACTCATGTTTTTCATTCCCGGAAAAGGAATGATGGGTTGGGCAACAAAAGCTTCTGCAGTCCGGGATGTTCAAACATTCAAAGCACCCCTGTCTTCATCCATCCATCCCGTCTGTATACCTTTTAGATATTGAGGTAAGAGTTGCACAAACTGGACCTTCCTAGCGTAGCACCCAAAGCTTACGCTGCATTTCTATGCCAAACAGGCATCAATTCAAAAGGGAGAGAACTCATGTCTTAAGCTTCACTCCCCTTGAAACTCAACTTTGAAGGGCCACACAGCAAAAAAAAAAAAGGAAAAATTACTTCGTTCCTTCTAGAAAGGTAGGAGCCGCTTCACCCTTCCACCCCTCCCCTTTGAAGTTTACCCTGTTGCGGCCACCCACTTGGTAAACAAACAAAACTTGCGCAGGGACAGTCCATCTCGTTGAATAGAGTGCACCCAGCAAACACACATCGTTTGTTAAACTATAGGAATGTTCTTAGTGTGACATGTTTACTCCTTCTTTTCACCTCCCCTTTATAATGCTATACGCTCAATAACAAAATTTACAATAGGGGATTGGAAGGCCCCCCTGTAAAGCTTAAAACTCTTCGAAGCGGCCGAGCTCAGACAACAATAGGCTTCAGCCGCCCAGGCTTTGGGGGCCACTCCCAACAAAGGCCAACTTTTCCCTTCACAGCAAAAGCGATCATGACTGGCATGGAACCGAATGCATGTCCTACAATGGGCTACCTGGCAAGACCGCCTCAGGCAAACTATACACTAAGGATGTGGGTCGACTCAAATGGTATTGTGTACTGACCATTACCATTCATAATATACCGATGACATATTCCAAGCGAGATATTCTGGCATTTGGCTAGACCATTTTAGGCCGCTAAACTAATCAGCATGGCCCACGTGAAACGATACCGACGTTTCTGGTACAGTTAGGCCGGGCTCGCAGCGGAACCCCGGCCTGCCTTGGAAAGGGGCAATTACGCAACAGTGAATTATAATGCGTTCGCCGGTCGTTATTGGTTCCGCTACCCGGGATTCGGAGCCCAACACCGGGCTCGAACTTTTCGCTCCGAAGGCTTTTTTTCTGACCGAAACTGTGCTGCAATAAGTCATTTGTCTGAATAAGGCCGTCTGCTTTTCAGACTCCTAGGCTGCAAAAAATAAGGGCCTTACTCCCTAGTAAGGTAATACACATCCATGAGGGCAATATCCCTGGCAAATTGCTTTCCAAACCTTCCTTGACGTGTTGTGGCACGCCTTTCGATCTTGTCTTAGTTAGATATGTACGTAGCACGACAAAAACCACGTGGGCTGCCATTTGACTAACCTAATTCCACCTTCATTACATCTCTAGCCCACCAATTTATGCCTAACCGAGTTACTGTGCAGGAGATTTCAAAAGAAAGAAAAGAAACGTATCCGTTCTTTAGGTCGCTCTTCCCGTTTTTATTTTTTCTAAAAATACTATGTCGTGTCTGCCTGTACAAGACATAGCGTTAACATATGTGGTCATGACTTTGACACATTTGTTAACCGGAAAAAAAGGATAGACTAACGTTCCTAGTTTTACAACACCTATTTATTTTTTATTTTTAGGGAACTCACACCCAATAATATTACCCCCTGTTTTATGAACATCCTTTTTCTGACTCCTCTACTTTATGTTAACAACCTTATGGGGTTTCGCCCATAATTATTTTTCCTTTTTCCATTTCTTTATCTCGGGCAGTTATATGCTCGCTTTAATATATGCCATATAGCTTGGTAAGAAAAGCGGTTAAGTTCTATTCTAACGCTTCCTGCCGAACAGATCAAAGTTCTGCTGCGTTCTATACCAGTGCGGGTCCAAGACCTATTGTCAGCCAGCATCTCTATGCTAAATTCCGTTAAAGCAAGGGAAGGGAAAAAAACTTCCCCAAAGATGAACCAAAGTGATAATGCCAGCAGGAAAAAGCAGGCGGAGCCCACCCGCAGTTGGAGACAGAGTTATGAGAATGCAGCACCAATGCCACCCTTTTTTTGCTTGCTTTATCCCTTACCCACCACCTTAACCGACAATAGTGTCAATAAACATGGTGACCACAAACGCTTTAAAAGGTTAAAAAGAAACCAAATTCTTACCAAGAGGGGACTAGAGATACGTCGCGAACGAAAATCTTATACAAGACGCAGGCAAACCAACCCCCCAAAAATAAACGAAAAAAGGCGTAGTTCCTGTTTCAGTCATTGCCGAAGAAATCTTGTAACACGAAAAGGCTATAGATCCAAGATAAAGATAAAGATCCGCTGATGCTCCAAGTTTGGTTCAAGACTCTTCTTATTACGAGCGCAGCTCTGCGACACTGGAAACCTACGAAACTTAACGTTATCTTGACACCCAAAAAAACTTTTTTTAAAAAAAGAATTACATGTAAGACAAAGAAAAAAATACAAAAAAGGACAAGGGAAAATCTAGCTTTGGCATGTTATCACTGATGCATTGTCATGTTCAGTTTTATACACCTCTTCTCTTTTCATTCTTTTTTTTTTATCTCCGTTTAGACTATTGGTAAGGGATATAACTCCATAAAGCAGGGAGATTGGGGGGTTTGCTGTGTGACGCTTTTGTGCTTTGTCACTCCGTATATATACACCCCCCCCCCCTTTTTTTGTTTTTCCCGAGTGAAAGACGTCTACCGATAGCTTATTTGCATATTCCATCCCGCGCGGCCTAAGCCTTTCAACTCTAAACCAGGATCACGACTCAAAACCCGAGTTCTATTCTAGCTGCGGCATGAACCAGTACACTGTAGCCGTAGCCAAACAACGGCCTCGACACCCCTTCTCACTCCGCCCAGCACGTCCCGCGCCCAGTCCCGGCCGTCATCATCATCCCAAACAGATTTCATCACACAGAGAAGGTCGCTTCCAACTGTTACAGCCCCGTATTGAATCCTCAAAATTGGCTGCTCTTTTCTCTCTTCTTTCTACATATTTGGGAAAAATTCTTCCCCTCTTTTCTATAGCTTCATCGAAGCCACTGCTCTAAAAAAAGTCCAAAAAAGTCGCAAAACGCAGGGTAGAAAAGCCGCTCCAAGACCAAAGAGATTCGTTCTCAAATTATTATTTTTATTTGATCTTTTTTGCCCACCCACCCAATCCCGGTTGTTCTATTACTTTTCACTATATGTCCTTATGGCTGGCTCTAGTTTACGCAGCCCCTCCGTCATATATGTGGATGTTAGGTTATTCCGCAGCACGGAGCCAGAAACCTCAATCAATATAAGGACGGATCCAGGCAAGGCCCC
The DNA here is from genome assembly GCA_022832235.1 of Lepidurus couesii. Taxonomy (NCBI): domain Eukaryota; kingdom Metazoa; phylum Arthropoda; class Branchiopoda; order Notostraca; family Triopsidae; genus Lepidurus; species Lepidurus couesii. The sequence continues at coordinate 5,124 of JAGJRP010000825.1, read as the reverse complement.
CCGAAAAACGTACAACACCTATATGGCACCTGCCATGAAATGATGGCTCTCCGATACCCATACAGTACCGTAAAAGACCGTGCCAGGAGAAGAAAAAAAGAAACATGCTTCAGGTTAAAGGTGGTGCTGCTTCCGGGACGGACCATAAAAAGGCAAGACCAATACGAACGAAATAGTGCATAAAACCCACGTAGCCCGGCTTATCCTCACTACCAGCCACGAGGTTTTCTATTCGCTCCGGCATAAAACACATGTTCCGCATAAGCCATCAGACGTGTGGTCTCCAGTCTGCAGTAAAGAAAGTGTGTACCGACTATCAAACGCCGACCAATAAATATCGAAATACTTTTGCGACCTGATGGGAATTTATACCATTGAATGCGAATTGCAACAACACTCCCAAGCGCTTTTCCTTTTAGAGTAGCTGCGATAAATAGCAAGGATATCCGAGAATCGTGAAAGTGAGGCTTTCAGTAAGGAAACCTGCCGTGTTACTTATCGTATGAGGAGTAACATAGACTCACTAGGTTGAGCTACAGGCGAACCAGATTCCCGACCGGAAAAAGTTGCCAAAGGAATTGTTAGTTTCATTAGTTAATTGCTTAAGCTTCCCGTATACCCAAGCTAAGATCACCCAAAACTTCTCGAGAACCGACCATGTTCTTTACGTGCATTCAAAGGCATCGTAATCTTCCTTTCCCCTCGCAAAGTTCGTCACGAAAGGAATAACTTTCATGTTACTTGTCAATGAATTTCGTTTTTTACATATTTAGCTGCAAATGACTCTGCACTCAATATGAATTGATGAAGATAATCTAGGTTCTATAAACTAGCTATTAGGAATACCCAACGCCAAACTAAGGCCAAGGTATACTTGAACCCCTTATGGTACTACAGCATGGCAAATTTTTATTCGAAACTTCTCACTCTCTGTGCAATGTAAGGAAATTGTATTGTGACACTAATGCATGGGGTGCAGAAATCTACTGTACCTGCTAATTTTCGTTTTTCATATCGGTTTCACTAGTTTTTTCCATAGTGTTCATGTTATGAAAATTTTAAATAAACCACTTATCGAAATTATAAGCTGCAGGTAAAGTAGATTTTGTTATTAAACTACTTTTAGAAAAACAATTGTTCAATTACCTCTTTCTGGTTCTTTTAGTTCCTTGTTTAAAGTTTACGAAATTACAATAACAGACAGCACTGCCATCTTTTGACAAAAAAGATCAACTACATGCAGTACACTACGTGCAACTCCAACTAGCGAATCGATAGTTACAAATAAGTACAAATAGCGAATCGATAGTTAAAAAAAAAGCTTTTTCTTTTATTTAGTTCTGAATAGGAAACCAGGCGGAAGGCAAGTGTTTTTTTCTTTTAACTTCTCGGGAATCGGCCAGACATGCTGCAATCCTATTGGCAAATCAAGTTAAGGTGAAGTAAAGTTAGCCGGAGTAAACAGGATGAATATTTAAGGTGCAGCCAAGCTGGTCCTGCACGAACGCGCGCTTCTTTGATAAAGGTTGTGAACAATAAAAAAGGGACTCCACTTTTCCATTAGCTCCTTTGCTGCCAGCCAAAGCGTAAGGGGGGTTACTAAACCCCTTTTAACACGCTTTCATTACATCGTCATGCGACATATACTACATCACCCGGAACTATCCACGCACACACATACACCTTCCATACTAAGCACCTTAATATTACGCATGGGGAGTTGTAGCTGAGCAACATTTTCATTTTCGCCATCAAAAACCTCAGCACCTACGAATACATCCTATACTAAAGAACCTCTCCTTATTCCTTTTTCCAACGAGCATAAATTTGTTCTCTGTACCATACACCTTAGCGGAACGAATCAGCCTGCCACTATTGCTCCTCCGTCCCAAATACAATTTCCCAATGCTTGTCAAACGCCCCATGATCATGATCCTATTTTCCTTTTCTTCTTCGTCCTTTTTTATTGTAATAAAAAGAGAGAAAGTGCGTAGGCAAGTTTCCCTGGACCTTAAAAGGGGATGGGCAAAGCCCCTTTTAAAAAAAAAACGGGGTGTAAGTTACACAATAATAGACCTTTTAGGCTTGCTACTGTCTACATCGGCGTAACCACTGAAATTTCTTTCGTACTACGCTTGTCAAACCCTATTTGGCTGCTCGAGTTGGCTCGAGGTAGCTCGAGTCAAAGAAAGTACTGTGTTTCGAAATTTCCGGTATTCGCTACGCACCCTAACCATGGACAATTCACAATTGTGCATAATATGTCTTGGACACAGTTTCAAAGCGCAGCCCAGATAGGTGCTATATAGTGTCCCCCCCTTTTGGGCTTTGACGCTTTGACAGTCTAACGTGCCGGACTCGGAAGAAGAAAAGCGGGCCACAAAGCACTGCAGCTGCGGGACGCAAATGCTGTGGAGCCCTCCTCGTCTATTGTTGTTCCTATTGAAAGCTTTAGCAGTTGGCAAAGATTCGGCACAAAAAAAAAAAGAACACTGAGATTGACTGGGGAGGGAGGATGGGAGGCAACTGAGCAGAAAGGATTAGACTGAAAACTATAATAATGCACCTCCCCTGCTGGAAATGCCTGTCTCGCATATCAAGCAATGCAATTGGGGAGACCTCACCAAAAAAAAAAAAAAAAAAAAAAAGAATACAGTTCCGAACGGACAGAGGCTTGTTTCGGTGGAGGCCAGAAAGCAACTTCGGACTTGGACGATGGGACTTTCTGGCATCAAACGATATTGCCACCACAGCTTGATATTATTTAGATTCGCCCTGCACCCAACAAAGGCGGGAGCCGAAACAAGTTCGCGGGGGGTCATCTGTTGAATGGTATGCATGCGTGATGAGGTTAGGGGGGCTTCTGTGCCTCTTATTTTCCATCCACAGACATTGATATTGTGATAAGAACGCAGTAGAGTATTGACGGAGCCCTCAATTCTCCTTTCTTCCTCTTTTCTCTCCTTTTTTTTTAAAAAAAAAGAGAGTGCTTACATTACCTTAAGGGCAGTTTTTGGGGCGGTAATCATGCAGGCGCCTGGCAGCTAATGAGACTTTGGCTCGAGCGGAATATTGTAGTAAGTATAGAAGAAGAGGGTTAAGAACGTGGTGGAAATGCACCTGGTTTGGGGGCCGAAGTCACATGGCGAAAGGAACCCCCACTAAAACAAGGCGAAATGGAAGCTTTTTCTTGATCGAAGATCGATAAATATATCGACGTGGAATAAGCACCCACAGAACCCCGCGAACCCCCTGACGGCTGGCCCTAGTTGGGACGCGGGAGTGATACACGACCTGTGGCTCATAAATACGGAACTCATTTTTTAATTTTTTTGGTACAAGGAAAGGATAGCGAGGGGCAGGAGAGATTAAAGTATGAATAGGTAAGCCAAAAAAAAAAGCCCCGCCCTTTCCACCTGGGACAAGCTCTTTGGCTCCTGACTCCTTGACCTTTCAAGGAAATTGCTTGTGTGAAAATTATTGACTATAGTGTATGTGTGCATTAGCTATTCCAGCGCCCCTTCTGCACTTGCCAGGAAGAAAAAATAATGCTTTAAGAGCCTCCACGTCGTCCATAAAGGCATTTTCGCTCAACATTAACTTTCTGGCTTTTTCATACAGCATGTTGTGTATAGGAAGTTGTGTTTGAAACGATGATCTGCAGAAAAAATGAAGGGTGAATGGTATGTTAAAATAGTGCTAGTTCATTGTCACCGAGACGAAGATAAGATAAGCTGAGGCGAACGTTTTTATCTTGTATCCGCGTGTCATCCGCATGTTCGCTTTTGTTGGGAGAGAAAGTGTGAGGCTGAGTAATGAAAACGTATACATGTACGCTAACCCTCCCAAACTTTTGTCAAGTTTGTAGTTGTAGGTTGGGAGAAGAGGGGACCCTTGTGTTGAGAAAAATCGATCAAGTTCGTCTTCACTCACCTGCAATGCCTGCGTATCCTTCGTCATTCTCCGTCTCCGAAGCCGTAGATTCCTTGTGACGTTCTCGTTCACCAGGTCTCGTACTTTCTTGTAAAGGCATGGCTCTCGCGGCCAAAGGACGAGGGGATGACGCAGTACCGATGGAATTCTGTTTGGAGAAAAAAGAAAAATGTAACAGAAAAGGAAAGAACGCATAATAAAATCAGAACTCGCCCTTCCCCAATTAGACTTAATTAATCTAATCAAGGAATGAGAGGAACTGTCTCGCATAATAAAAGCAAACTAACATAGACATACATACATCCAAGACCTCGTTTATCATTGGACAATTGCCTTTGTTATTATGTGAGTGGGAAACTAACGGTAAGGCTCCCATATACCTTAGCTCAGTATAGGCAGCTGCCACGGGGAATTTCAGAACAACTTCTTGCGAAAACCAATCCATTCTATGTAAATGCACTGACAGTAAAAGGTAAAACATACTAATTGTAAAACATACTAATAGCACATTAATCGTACACAACTTTCCTACGCAAGCGTTTTGCAAAAACAATAACAAACATAAGCGCCATCTGTGACTGCTCGCATCAGCAAGCAAGAGTACACGGGAGCCTTATAACATCATGCGTCAGACGCGTAGACGCCCTTTAAACAGCCTCAATAAGAGAAATAAGGAAAACGCTGGTGTCACTTTGTATACTTTGTAAGTTTGTATGTAAACTAGGACTAGGAATTGGGTTCTTCATTTCATTACCTGGCGTTTGGGCTTATTCCGCTGCTTCGGTAGGGATCCATAAGCCGAGGACGTGCTACCTGGTCCCCGGTAAGTGTAACTCGGTGGTGGATTCCCTTGTGGGGGCGGGTACGCGGCGTATTGGCCATACGAATAGTTGCTCGCATTCTGATACTCGCTCTCGTCCACGAGGTACGGCTGCTGCTGTCGTTCACCTATTAATATCAATAAGTTTTTTTTTGTTATTTTTTTTTTTGTTTAAAAAGAAGGGTACGGTTTTCGCTCACTTCCCAGCCATGAGCAAGAGAGAAAAGTCAAAGCGAACACAAATATGCTGGTATATAGATCTTAATTAAGGTTGTGCTTCATTAATTTCGTGTCACGAGATCAAGGGATAACATCAGTAGGACCTTAATGGTGTTGTCCTTATGGACAGTCTTTGGCATGGATGGACGGGG
>JAGJRP010000824.1:0-49187 GCA_022832235.1 Lepidurus couesii | reverse complement strand
CATGAAATGCTCTGGTTTTCTTAAAAAAGTGGTCCGAAATTCCCCATGCTAAGCGCCTATACCGAGCTAAGGTATACGGGAGCCTTAGGCCTCTCGATGCTTCCCAAAACAGTTTATAAATTGATCATTAAGGGCTTGTGACCAATTAAAATTAATACCGCCTGATAAAGGAAAGGGAAAATAAGGTACAAAAAAGTCCTCTTGGGCTATTACGGCTAGCAATTGCAAGAAGAAGGAAGACACGCCATTTTCAAGTGTTGATAAACAATTCCGGAAAACGTCGAAAGGCTTTTATAGGTTACCTCCAATAAAAACGTGCTGAGGACTTGCCCTTCTAGTAACGCAGGCTTGGACGACGACACTTCGCCTTGTTGCACATCATCAGACGAGCGCCCATCCTCCTCTTTAATGCGACGAATCTAAGTAAACGTTTTAAAGTTAACAAGTCTGTATAAGTAAAGAAATAAAATAAAACACGGGCATGCGAAAGGCACACTAAAGGAGAACCTGATTGACTGTTTCTTGGAGGATTGCACACTTGTCGGGTTTGACAGAAAGGGAGTTCATGTCCGCAATACTGGCGGAAATTAATTCTGCGAGTTCTTCGATGTACACGTTTTCTTGTTCCCGACGTCGTTTCTCATTCAGGCACTTATTCCTGTGGCACGCGAAAAGAAAAGAAGAGAAAAAGACTTCAATATACACAATCTTACTTACACGAGCAATGTGCACACTGTTTAGGGAGGTGGGGGTGGGGGTGGGTGGGGTGAAGAGGGAAAGGGGGATATGGACATGGGGCATACAGTAAACGCAAAAACGGGGTCCTTACAGCTGAGACAGGGGTTTGGCGTCACTTTTCTTTCGTTTCTTCGTCGTGTTATTATTGTTAAGGGTGGGCAGGGCACTGCCAGGGCCGCTCTGGCTCATCTTGGCCCAGAAGGGAGCTCCAAAGGGCGGCTCCAGCACCAGACCTGGACTCCCAGGCAGGAACAGAGGAGGCGTAGTCGACAACGAAGAAGAGGAGGCGGACTCCAAGTCGCCTGACAATGACAAAACCCTAGAAGAATCCAAGACAGTCTGATTTTTACTAAAAGGTTTTTTTTTTAACTAATACAAAACAACATAGTACGACACGTTTCCTACCCGTAAAAGACAAAACAAACGAAAGACAAAAGACAAGTGATTCTATTGCTTCTTTGCCAAACCCCATTTCTTTTTTCCCTTCATTTTTATTTCAAGTTTCCTTATGTTTTCTGTAAGTCATGCGAATTTCAGCATTGCCAAAGAAGACAGGCCATTAACACGTTGACAACTCGTTACGCTCCCCAACTTACACTTTGCTACTTAAGAATAGTTTCCCCCTGGAAAGTCTCGAGATGGGACTCACTGTGTGACTCACTGTCCCAGAACAAGGTATAACAGTATACTCTATTATTCAAAACACGTTTCCCTTACAGCTTCTTAACAAGCTGGAGCTATAGAACACTTACAAAGTTTGCTTGACTCATATTTCTAGTTAAGGAGACAACAAATTTAGTCTTCGACGCAGATAATTCTAAATACAATTTCAAGTTAACGAAACTATATACATGCGTCAAGCTCATCAACCAGTCCGGCAAACTTTCAAAATGAGTTAGTTTGCACCTTCTGGGCCATACGGCCCCCTCCTGAACAACCACGTCACGTTATTAAAACGTTCATTAACTGTAAATAACGTCTCATAAAGCTCCTCGTAAGACGCTGGGAGACGTTCCATAAAATAAAATAGAAAAAAGTTGCAGGGAACGATTTTCCCACAGACTTGCAATTCCGCTAATCTTCGTACCCAACCTCCTTAAAACATCCTCGTAAACAACGCAGAAAAAAATTAAAATGTCTTGGCAAGTGATCAAACTTGGTTCATTTTCTCCAGCGCATACAGCATGGAGTAGGCGGAGCTCGGATAAGGAAAAACGGACAATACCAGGAAAAGGAGAGCGCCAACATACAAAAAATGGGGAAATGCTACCAAAGGGTGACGTTCGCTAATCAATAGGCCGTGCTGCGGTTGGCGCGCTAGACGGGACGTCAGAGGGTGTTAGTAGGGAACGGCCTAATTTTTTTTCTTTATTTTTTTTTTTGGGGGGGGGAGGTTCCTTCCACCTATACCGTAACATGAGGTTGGGGAAAAAAGCGGGTATAAAAAACACAAGGGAACGAGATTTTTTTCTTCATTTTTTGTATGCGCTTCAAGAAGGCCTAAACTCATCCATTCTGGGAAGACGAATAGCCCTTGGCCCAAAACGGGACCCCCAAGATTAAACTGCCCTCTGGACAATTTTTCTTACTGCAAGATAGCCAGATATAAAAGTCTGGAACCCAACCCCCTCTTTTTTTTTTTTCCTTTTCTTGTCACGACAGCTCCAAGTAGAGAACTAGTTCTTAAAGTCGTAAGTGACACATTGTTTCCATTTGTGTTTCTTTCGCATCGATCCCTTAGATGGAAGTCACTTCCAAGAAACGACTCGGAAAACTTGGGGAAGGAATTATGGAAAAGGGAAAAAATAGAATGGCACTCTTGTACACTTACGGGGCGAAAAGATCATTAAAGGGTGCATTCCTATAATCCATTAGAAATGACGCATCAATCACATCTTAGCCACCGGAAGAGCTACAGTGTTACAAAAAAAGCGACTAATGTAGAAACGTTTGGACGAACTACGGATGCTGTTTTTTTTAATGTTCGGGAAAAGGCGTTTCAATCTAACGGTACGATTCGTGCTTGATATCTTTTCCCCTGCCTCCGTTGGGTCTCAAGACTTTTTATTTTTTTTTTTTTGGGTTGGTACTTTTTCTTATCCAAACAGAATCGTTCTTAGGAACGGATGCCAAAGACAGACGTAAGAAGTTGGTTTAGTTTATTGGAACTATTGGGCTGCATTGATGAATGGGACAGTAGAACGAGATAATCCTTTCCCTCCTTTTCCCCTTCGCTTATTGTTGTAATAACCTGCACTCACTGCTTATCTTCAGCTATATTCGAATCAGTTCAAAACGAAACGCATTCCGAGCCCATTGCTGCTACCAGAAAAAAAAGAAAAACAGAAAAGGTGAAGTAAGACTTGTGGCAGTAAGTAAGGGACTCCCCTCTACAAAAAGGTGAAGTAAAGGACCCCCTTTACAAAAAGTTTTCACAGGCATGAAAGGAGAGGCCTATATATCAGCGTATGTCTGCTAACGATAGCTCGGGTCACCATGTATATGTGGACAGCTCGATGCGACTGCCTGGCTTGCATTTCTTTATTACACCTATAAAAGCCTCTCTATCTCTCTGGACTTGCACTATTCTTCTTATGACCTGCCCCCCTTCCCAAACATTCACTCTTCGGAGCTTCAAGCCTGTGGATCTCAAAACGACCAACAACTCGAGAAGCTGTGAGGAAAACGAGAGGAAAGGCAAGGGATGGAGAGCGGAAAAGGCTCCCAAAGATTGGATGCTAAAAAGCCGACAAGAAAACAGCGGACCAGGTAACGTGGCAATGGGACAATAGCAAAATCTCCCCCCTCTTGGAAATTTTTTGGGAAGAAAAACCTTTCAAATTTCTCATCCCCAGTATACCATCTACCCCCCTCCCCCCTTTAAGGATGCCTCCGAAACTAAAACGTTTAAATGTATAGAATATCTCCCATGCTTTTTTCCCCTACCCCACAGCAAACCATCAATGTTCCATCTTTTAGAAACAAAAAACATTCGCTAAACCGGTTTAAACGTGTCTTTTTTCCATTCCGGCTCACTAGCAAAAACCTGTCAGCCTTTTTTTTTTTATCCCGACCAGAATCTATATCCAAACCTCTCCTCACCTTTCCGCAACGTTGGAAAATTTAACGGTCATACCCTCCTAATCCATATATTCGTCAAGTACTACGCCTACTAACTTGCTGGTGGAGGCCCCGAACCTCGTTATTGTACAATCTCGGAAGTTTTTTTTTAAAAGGGAAACAAGAATTAGCTTTCCTGATGGGCTTTCCGCCGACTTGAGAAACCCATAACCAGTCATCTGAAATTTGCCTAACCTTTTCGCCTTTTAATGACCCACTTTATATCGAAGCAAAAATGCAAACCCTTCAAGTCAAAGAAAAGTTTGCCACAGTCCCGAACACGGTTGCAGTTATCGATTCCCCGCATTCGTTTTCCCGATGTTTCAGAAAAAAGAACATGTACATTAAATATATTCACTCTAAAAAAAGACGCCTTGGTGGTAGGCGTTAATAGAACAGGTGCGAAGGTATAAAATTGGCGAGACCCGCTCCGTCAACCTGGTGCTCATTATAATACTCGTAAAAAAATAAGAAAAATTGCCATTTCGTGTTTAATTATTTTTATCCATATTTAGATAATCATGTGAGCCAAGATCAATCAAAGTCTGACGAAGTCACAATAATGAAATGACCGTTCTTCGATAAAATTCCTTGAATTTCAACCCACGCATAAAAAGGAAACTTTGCTGGAAAAGTGCACTTCCTACTACGATGTGATCGTAAAAAACATAGCTAAACGAATCTCACATTGTGACCTAAAATGGTATTGGCACATTAAAGGTGTAAAACACGTGCACTGGAAGATTAGGTAGGCGTAACCAAAAGTGCCGGTACTTTGGCACCATTTCCTCATCCCGCACATTTTTGGGGGGTGGCCTTGATGGGTACAAAAAGCTGCTGGTCTTATATAACAACCAATCGGACACGGCCAACTAACACACAAGAATCTGACCATGTCAGTATACGAAACATAGGAAAGTATACTCCATAAGAAAAGCTCGCCGGCTTTTTTCAGAGGACTCAGCCCGGGAACGACGAGTTTCTCCGGCCTTCTCTCTTGGCAACGGTGCAAATGCCCGCGACAATGGCGGACTCGTAGCGTTACTCCCGCTTGGTCTTTGCTTCGCTCCGTAGCTCTTGTAGCAGATGGTATACACATATACAGTAGCTTTGCCAGACTCGTACGACAAGTAGGGTTCAAATGTGCAGGCCTTATCAAGGTTATTTGCCCAACTCTTTTCCTGTATTCTACGGATATTTGCACCCCCTTTTTACCCTATTTCCTTCTCATTTTCGCATCCTTTACAGACACTATTGAAGAGGACAAGGAGGGAGAGACAAGAGAAAGACCCCGCGATGTGTCCCAGACGGCTTTCGCGATGTGCAACCCAGGCTGGAGCTTCAAAGCACATTACACAGTATTCTGTTTACCCGCTACAGTACCGTGATTCTTTATGGCTTATTCCCTTTTCCACGAAACTATGCCTATAAACTAGCAAACCATGCCTCAAGGCTACAACAACGCTCAATGACGGCCCTCAAGTTCAAAACATCTCTATAATCTCTTACCCTCCTCTCTTTCCTTCCTTCTTTCTTTGTTGTGGTAGCACAGAGCACAATTTCTTACTTCATTAAAAAAATAAATTAAAAAAATACAGCTAGCCTTTTCCCCCAAAAGGGTAAGCCATAAAAAAATCTTTCCATTCAAAACAGCAAAAAATGTGCTTCGAATACTATTTTTCTTTCCATCTTCCTAGAAACTAAGTAATTAAGTAACTAAGTAATTAACTAAATAACTAAGTAATTAAGCTATTAAACAAACTAAAAAAACAACAACCAAGAAATTCAAGAAAACAGGATCACGGGGCTTGCTTACGTCAGAAACGTATCAGTTATGTTTCTTGTTTTAAGCAAGGAAATAAACAGTAACCATGGTACGAAGCGCCCTAAGTCACGCCTAACACCTCTGTGACGTCACGACTGAAACTGAGAACGCCAGCAACTCGTCAATGGTTGCTAGGAAAAATGAAAGAAAATAAAGAAATTCAAGAAAACACGATCACGGGGTTTGCTTACGTCAGAAACGTATCAGTATTTGTTCCCGAGATATGTGTTTCCTTAAGCGAGGAAGTAAATAGTAACCATGGTATCAAACGCCGTAAGTTACGCCTAACACCTCAGTGACGTCATGACTGAAATTGAAAACGCCAAGAACTCGTGAATGGTTGCTAGGAAAAACGAAATGAAAATCGTTCCTAGAATTACGTACACTACAAATTCCAAGAAAATTAACGTGTGAATTTGGTCGCACGTTTCTCTAAGAATTTTTTTTTAAGAAACCGAAAGTCTGGCATAAGCTCAGGAAACTGACGGTGGAGATAAACAACATTCTGTCGGGTGTAACTAGGCCGCCAGATCTGAGAAAGTTGCGAGTCTACGCACACAGCTTCCCTTTGCGAACGAAAACAGAGCACACACTCGAGCTCATTTTGCTATGACTGCCGCCTATACGTATGCCTGACCTACCTGGCTTGTCTCCAAATGGGACTCGCCATGTTTAATATGCCACAGGACAGCATAAAACCAGGGGCCCCTACCCCTTTTATCTGCGAAGCAAATCTGATGCCAGCCACAGCCAAAAAACCATTTCCACCTGCCTGACTCCCGACGATATAACTATTGACGGTCAAGATCACTTTCACGGGAGGGGGGAGAGACACTGGACTCCAATCACAACCCATAAAGATCCGGTCGCTTGTCTACCGTTTTCCATGCGTTACGATCGTTTCGGAGAAGGAAAAGATACACTACGAAACAACACCTGACTGTGAACGGAATATATAGTTCGCCCATACGTCACGTGCTGGGGAACACAGCAACACCACACCTGTCCATAAAACAGTTTCTCCACATTGTGAAACAAATTTTCTTCAGGGTAAAGCGAAATAAAAACTCCTAAAAAATGGTTCCTTATTCTCTTGTACATATTTGCTTGCTAGATAATTTTGATTACAAACTACACAGTCTTTTTTTGGAATATCGAAGTGGATTTCTCGCAGTAGAGGATTTACTTTGCGCTTGTTAATGCATCGTTTCTTCTACAGAGATCTTAACATACAACCCAAGGAACAAAACAACAGCCAATTAAAAAAAGATACTAAAAAATAAAAAAAAACTTATGTTTTCTCCATACTAGATAATACAGTCCGTCGTTGAGCCATCACGTGGTTTTGGTTGTCTGTCATTGGGAAAGTGCTACGCCACCTTGACACCATTACAAAGCCCCGACTGACGTTTTAGCTTATGTGCGAGTCCCAAATCAAACCGGCAAAGCAAAGCTACTCGGGTGGCCTCCCAGAACAAAAATTTGCACCCCCTCCCAATTTACTGTCGTTATGTCATACCTGCTCTATCCCTCCCCCAAACATCACCTTAAAATAAACAAGCGAAAACTCAACTTGACGCACCCATTATTTCCGTGACGTCATACTCGCTTGCCGTACGGAAAAAACCCCCACAAGTTTTGGAACACACAAAACGTACATATAACTTTGAAGCTCCGTCGGATTTGGAGCCCCATTTCTTATCTACTCGAGTCAATGATGATCTCCATGTCTGTCTTTTTAGTTCCAAAAGTCTGGATCTGTCTGTAATTTTTACGAATCTATCTCCAAACCGAGATTGTCCCAGGCCACATAATCCCCTCTTAGCGCTGACTTGCGTTTCTACACTACTTAGATAATATACGGGAAGTTTTTTTGTTTTAAAAGAAGATTTATATTTGGAGATATCAGCTTTCAGCTTTCGGAGATGATAAAAAGAGAACGATGTAAACAACAAGTAAAGAGCTTCGAGACTTAAGATATTGTTTTAATGAAAGTTGTACGTTGAGTAAATGCCCTTAAAAGTGGATGTCGGGATGCTCATATACCGTATGTGGATATTTATTTGGACATAGTCGGCTGCACGCGGTAGCCAAGTGGGTCAAACTGCTTGACGATGCAGTTCACACTACTGCATCATGTGCGTGACGTCACGTTAGCTAGAAACGGAGAGAGATAGTGCACTGAAAACGAAACTTTTTAGGCGGATTTCCTCTTTTCCTACGTCTCCTTTTACTTTTCTCCGGATTTGCATCGCCTACCCCAACTTCAATAGGAGTAGATTCTCTTAAAGCACCCCACCCCCTTTGGCAATGTTGTGACCCTCTCTGCTTGCAAAACGAGTTGTCGTTAAAAAAAAACAACTAAAAAAAAACAACATTCCGCCTATCACCACATGCGCAAAATGGACTTACCGTGCATCATCCAAGAGAATGTTATCCGTTAACATGGGCTATGGTGAAAATTAATCCAAGATGGGAACAGTCCAAAAATACACACTAGCAATCCCACCTTTCCTTTGAGAAAGTGGAAAAAAAAACACTCGAGATTTTGAACAACCAAAGTTTTTTTTTTCGCCCTCGCCACACGAAACTAGTGTCACTAAAAATGCAGTTGGAAAGTCGGTAATATAACACAATAATATCCCTTCCTGGGAAACGTTTAAGATACGAGTCTAGTAGGCCAATCGGACAGGCAAAGAGTGCGGGTCAATTTCTAGGGAGCCGTCACACCGAGTCACGTGACTCCATCACAGACCACCAAAAATGACGCGACAGCTTCTTCACAGAATTCCCTGCGTTTTTTGAGTAAAAAGGCAGGACACACACCACACTCAATTTTTCCCCCTACTTCTAAGTCATCACCGTAAGCACCTTTTTGTTCTGTATCCGTAAACTGAACAATGTAACTTTCAATTTCTCGCCTTCTGTTGTTGTTTCTTTTCTTTTCTATCACTTTTTTCCTTTGTATTTCACCAAATGGGTTCTCTCTTATGTGTGTTCCAATGATGCGAAGAAATGAAGCCCCGGCAAAAAGTTGGGTGCTTAATCACGTTTTTTGTTTCGGTTTGATCAACTTCAACTTCAACGGTCCAGGTCCACTACTAGCACGATCATGCTTCAATACTGTTGGGGAGGTGGAGGAGTGACGCAAGGGATGTTTCCACGCTGGAAATTGGTCTCTGGCCTTCGACGCCATTTCTTTTTCACACGACTGGCTCGGACCAATGCCATGGCGGCACAATTCTATATAAAAAATCAAACAAACAAAAAACAAAATGTTAAGCATACCCAAAAACGAATGTCACTAATGAAACACATGTTCCTCTCCAAATTAGATTCACATGCACTGCGCAGTTATCTGTCCACAACAAACGTCAGGTGGTAAATTGCGACTTGTCTTCTTTTTTGGTTTTTAGTTTTTACTAGGCCCTACCTTAACATTATCTAACTCGCAAGATTAATACCCACTACCGCGATTCAACAGAAGCTCGTACAAAACAAGCTCGTTTAAAACGAAAGTGTGCAACAAAGCTAAACAATGTGTTTTTACGCTACGTTAGTAATACTTTAATGTTTAGAGCCAACAACGATAAGCCCAAGTCAGTCCAGATAAGACGCTCTGCTCTGGTTTCCTCAGAGTACATTAGCCAAATTTTCTTGGCGTTTGAGCTTTGCTGGATGCAAAAGCCCAAGGCTCTCCCTCTCTCTCCGTCTTTTGCTCTTACTCCAAAGTAATTCAGTTCGACTGGTTTCACATGATGCAGAAGACATAAAGAACCAGTCATTTTGTCGCACCCAAACGTCCGAAGATATCGTCTAAATAGAGCGTGTTTCGGCAATTACACGATTCGAGTATGCTAATGAAACACTTCCTTTTTCCACCCCTTCGTCCCTCGGCCTAACTCCTGCCACTCCCAGTTCCGAAACAAACAGAAAGACCAAAAACCTATGTTACCCCTAGCTATGCCGCCAGCCTTTGAGAGACCCTCCAATTTCGACATCGTGTCGCACACCAAGGAAAATGAAATTTGGAAAAAAAAAAAACTCGGATAAGGGGCAGAAACACAGCGAAAAGTAAATGACGATTCATACCAAGAGCCAGCTCACCAAACAACGCCAATGCAAACTATACGTATTATCCCGTGTCCCTACAATTTCAAAAATTAGTCTGGCTTGTATACTTTGCCATTAGGAAAGCAGTTTAGTTTAGAAATAAAACCAAGTGTTTAAACTCGCTTTCCTTGCTTTTTAATACACAGTTTAAAAAAAAAAGAGACAAGTCCAGACCTAAAGCACGCTAAAATCCCCCTTAATCTTGCAGTCATGATGTAATGCAATGCGTTTCGACAATAATACACCAACCAAAACCTTGACTCAGCGCGAAAATAACTAAGGAAAACGTGTCCCACGTATGGTAGAGGGAACCCAAACTAAACTTAAATTAAAAAAAAAAACTTCTTGTAATGAATAGCAACACATTACGGATATGTTCATACGCAAGTGCGGGGAAAAATAAATAATAAATGTAATAAAAGAAAAAACACATTTTGCTTCGGTTCGCCCCCCAAACATAAGTGATCTTTCTGGTGGGGAGCCAGTGAAATAAGAAGCCAATCCCCCCAAACAAGTAGAGGTAAGAAGCACCCACCAAAAAATTCCTCAACCAAGCCAAAAGCTACAAAGCCAATAGCCAGAAACCAAGCAGCAAAGCCCAGCCAAGCACGACATTTCCAAGACGTGCTTCTCCGTCTAGTGGAGGCCAGGCAAGGGAAAGTGCTGGAGGGGATTGCTCGTGGAAGCACCTTTCAAGGTAAGAAAACCACCGTTCCGTTTGCAACCACCGCTGTCAACTTGTTCTATACATAGGCTACGTAACTCGTATAGCTTTTACAGAACGAATATTTCCAAGAAAATTCTTCCGTCCCCTTGGATATCATGTGCAGAGACACGAGGGAAATAATATCAAGCACACACTATATTGCTTATCACAATAAAGCCCCTCAAGAAGACCTGGAAAACCCTTGTACCGATAGTATACATGAACGTGCAAATGCACGGACAGATACGATTCGAACCGTGAGATAAAAGGGCTATGCGTAAAAATTGGCTAACGGAAACCCCCAATTAGTGACCCTAGGGCCACTTCTAACCAAGACCTAAGTCCGTTTCAAGTCGATACGCGACTGGTAGAAGATAAAAAAAAGAACGAAAACAAAAACTCGCTAGTATAGCCCCTATTTGTAGGCTGTCTTGGACTTCCTATTGATTAATGCGGCGGAAGCAGTTTTATCGACGCATTTCCAACAACTCTTCTCGGGGGTGTTTCCATGCTTTGCATATGTTAAGGGAAATGTAATTTCTCACACGCTGTCGAGAAAGACTTAAGTTTTCCAAAAAAATCTATACTGAAAAGCTCAAATCCGTCTTTAAACTTTAAACAAGATTCGTCTTTATACTTCATTTTCTTGGTTTTTATTTTTTACATTTTCTTTAAAATCATAAAGCTGGACTATTCATTGTTGGGTATGTTCACAATAGGCTCATGCAGCTCCCAGCTCCAAGACTGAATGAATCCCAAAGAACCAACTTTCGCTCGATGGATACGGACGTCCAAGACGCCCTGAAGCGACGCCTTCCCCTTGGGCATATGTGGAAGGTTTAACCTCACACAAAGTGTATGTATACGATGCACATACATCTGCATAGGCTGCATGTATCTGCATAGGCTGCATTTTGTACTTCCATGCGAGCCTGCCATGAGAGGCAAAAGGAGAAAAAATACAAATCCAATGAAGGAAAAGCTTCCCCAAGTAATCACCGGCACGAGAGGACAGAAAACAATGAGGGTATTCTAAAAGGAATCAAAAGAAGCAAACGGCCAGTATCCGATCCGTTCAAACACGTCGCAAAGGGAGTGAACTTCCTTCAGCACACCCATCAGAAAATCGGCTAATATTTGTAAATGCAAAGAGACACCTTTGAAAAACAAGCCTGTGCGAGTCAACAAGTCCAACACCTTAGCATGTAAGTACTGTACGGTCTTCATTTGCGTTGGAGGCCATGGATACTTCTATTCAGCCTATGTCATTACGTGCGGAGCTTAGGAGGGCGAGAAGGGGTCTCTTCCTCTCCCTCTGGAAGGGTTTTTGCTAACGTTTCCCAATCAGTTTTTGGGGAATGGGTGATTTAAAAAGGGGGTGGAAAAAGTAAAAGGAAACAAAAAGGGTGTCAATGGAATGTCTTCACTGTTCCTGTCTTTTCTTTCTCGGAAACCTGCCTCTATGTTCTTCAAAGTGCAACATAAGCCCTTCGCAACAAGCCCAAGCAAACGAGACGCAAGACCTTCCCCGGCCTTGTTTGGGCCCTTTTCCCTTTGCTTTTCCTTCACTAATGAACTAAGAATGTGGAATGACTTTCGTCTCAAACTTTGCACTTTTACCTGGATAAAAACATGGTATCCAAACAAGAAAACCTGGCAATAGGTAAAGTCGTCAGCACTTGTGGTTTCGCAATGTAAACAAGGTACAAGAAGTAAATCACCCAACTCTCTCTCTCTCACACCAACATTCCACAATTCTACACGACTGCTGTAGTTGTTGCCAGACTTGCTCCAGCTTCGTCCTCCATTTACGTACGACTGGTGGGCTGGCATTAGGGGGAGGCCATATACGAAATCGCTAAACTGAAAGGGAAATCCACGCGATGCCAACGCCATCATGTAAACCATTCGGCAACCAACCCCTTTGACTGAAACCGGAATCCGTCCATTTTTGTTTTGTACTTCTTGCCAACGAGCCCCAAAAACATAACGGAAAAAAGACTTTTCTTGTGACAAACTGTCTTTTAGGTTAATTCCACAACGACAAAGAAGTCAACAAAAAACGAAAGAAATCAAATGTTCTTGTTCCCTTTAGCTTCGTTTCCTATATTCTGAAGAATTTATCTCCAGGCGCGTGCAGTTCCAGCACCCAGGCAACAAGCAAGCTATCAAATAACGAAACATATAATTGCAAATTTTTGGCAGCATACTTTGGGGATGTTGCAAAGAGTTATGTTGCTATGCAGCTACGACGGGTAATCATACCGCGCCATATGCAAAAAAAATGTTTCCGTAATGAAAGCTCGTTAGAATAATTTCAGCCAATACTCCGTTTTCATCTCACATGCCAAGAACCGAAGAAGATAATAACCGAGAGTAAAGCTCAAGATGACTCGAGAACAATTTAATTCTTGATACGATACCTTGCAAAGAGCAAGCAAAGAGTCTTGGGTGAAAAGAACTTTTACCAGTGAGACTTTCTAACCATCTTCTCACCTTTCTCAGAAGTTTTGTCGCGGGAAGGTGGTGGAATAGCAAGAAAAAGGCCCAAAACCGAAACTTGGGCGAGTCTTAAAATCGCATTTGAGGACCGTATTGATCTGACGACGTGCCCACAATTTCATATACGTTCCCTGTACGAGCTGCACTGCGAGGGACTGCTTCGATGAGAACAGAGAGCCCAGAGCGAACGAGAGAGAGAGAGATACGGGATGTACAGTCAAGACGATCTTGCTTTATGTCAGGCATGCAGAAGGGGGGAGAAATTTGCCCAGTCTTAAAAAGGATGCTGAAAGGACCACTAGCAAGAAGCTCCACGTGCTCAAGTCTTTCTTAGTAACAGATGCGCTCTCAGCAAATGACCTGACTTCTTAACTTTTTTTTTCTTTTTTGCAAAAGCAGATAAAGTAAACCGTCTATCTGATCTCCATCAATACTGCAAATCTCCTCCCACGAGCCAGCCATTCAATCCCCTCACCAATACGCGAAATACAGCTCCGAACAGCTTACAAAACCAACTTCAAATTCGACGTCAACTTTAGTTTTCTGAAGCTCCACTACCCACGCATACGTTTCATAACCTGCACTTACGACAAATAAAACTCAAAAGCTGTTTCCATAACTTACAAGCTTATAATAGATATATCCTATATACAATAGCCCGCAGCGGATCGACATACGGGTTCCTCCGTTTTTCCAACTCTGCTTAAAAAAAAAAAAAAAAAAAAAAAAAAAAAAAAATCCGCTCTGAGACTGATTACAGGTTTCGGGAACCGTTTTACTTATAAAAGAGCCTTACATTTAAAAAGCCTGCGGTTTCCGAAAAAGATCCAACAAGACAGGAAGTCAGGTCTTCCGATTGGACATTCTCAAAGTCAGGTTCTGGCAAACCTCACGACGCTATATACTTTTACCTTAGCACAATTGCTGCACCGACCGGGCATTACCATAAATCAACCAGAACGTATCCATTAATATGGCCCGGGCAAGCTACACGAGGGCGTAATAAGGGTTGCTTTTCAACAGCAGGTGCGCTACCGTTTCAAGAGACCGAATTGAATGATCATATGGGTTTTAAAAAGACTCCTCTATTGCTTAACTTTTACCCAGCTTTAGCTTTAACAACGATCGCCAAAGTTTGGCGGTAATAATAATTTGCGAGATAAATTGCTCATGGGGGTGTAAGTGTGCTCAGAAAGGGAATCCAAAAGCCCTACCGGGACAGGAGGGCAAAGCAAGCGGGCCATAATTCCACGCAAAAATGGTCGACTTCCTCTACAAGGGGGATGTCTCACACTTGTATGTGAAGCACCGTTATCAATGGGAGTACAACAATAGCTGGTTTCCGGAGCACGTTCCAAAGGGGAGGGGGGGGATCGAATGCCGCATCCGAGCCCGACAGTAAATCATTTTTCGTAAGCGTCAAACTTTGCGACTAATTCGTCTAAAACGCAACCATTTTTATTGCTTTAATAATTGAGAAATTGCAGCTATTATCCGTCAACTTTTTAAAGAAATAAACATGCAAACGAGGAAATCCCATTAGCTGCTAATTTGCATTTAGTGCTTGTTCGTAAAGTCAGGGTCTCTTTGGATTTTCTTTTCATTATGTCAAGATAATAACTTACATCTTAACAGATTATGCATGGTAAAGAAACCATTTCAATCTTTTAATAAATATGTACAATTTCTGTTATAATTCCCAAGTTCTAACGCCGTTTACCATAACTTTTAATTGATTTCCCACATTTCAATCATGAGTTACATCCTCACTGAGGCTTCTTCTATCTTATTCTTTATATTATATCTTCTTGTATCTTTATAAGTAAGGGTACCACGTATTTTTTTAGTATGGTACTAGGGATTACACAGCCGTTAACATGGAATTAAAATGTCCTAATCTTTGAACCAAAAATCGAGTAATCAATCAATAGGACCTTCGGGGTCGCCAATAGTAGATCAGCGGCATTTAACATCCCCACGCTTGCAACACACTGAGAGGGAATGAGAGAAAAGACAAAAGTGACCATTGGGCAATGGAAGATGGCGTTGAATAGAGGAGTTCTTTTCCCATTAAGGTATGCAAATTACTCGAGCAAATCGCCAGCTCGCTGGTTGGTTTCATTCGTTGAATTCGACATGATAGGAAGCTTCGTTGCTTAGTCCTGGAAGCTCTATACTTTTGAGTTCCTTCTTTTCTTTTCCATGTTCCATGCGCCTAGCCTTGGAGTGGGTTGTTGGCCTTTCCGCAACTTCCCTTGAACCTAGCTTTAGCTGATGGTATATAGCAGACTATAGGAAGGACTAGGTTGTCTTTTAACGTGTACCCAAACAACACGGCACTCTAAAACTACCCAGGATACGTTTTTTCTCCCCTTCAACTTCAAAAACAAGTACGGAATTACACTCGTCATCTGTCTCTGCACGGTTTCCATTTCCAACCGCTTGAAAATTAGCCGCGAATTCACTCTACTCGAAGGATCAGGTGATTTCATCCACGTGGAGGTAATAGGCCCACGCGTTTCTCTCAGCGAAAGTCGTGGGCACATCCACGTCCACAGAGACGTTGACGAGATGAAACAGTTTATTTTCATTTTAAGCTGCCGTGTCTCTCTCCTAATATTAGGATGGGAATCCAAGAGCCTAAGGAAATTTAAGGAATTAAAGGGAATTATTTTTTTTTATCCTTGGAAATATTTCTCTCCAAATTAAATTTTACACATTTTAGACCAGAGACTCGCTGCTCTCCAGGTTCCCCAAGCAACGGGACTGGTTTTCCAGTTTGCATATATTTTAAAAGTAGGTTACTATTAAAATGCCGTGGGATCCCGGCACCGGTAATTATATGCCTAAAAAAGGATTTTTCATTCGAGTTTTCTTACCCGCATACTCTTTTTCGCACATAAAAAAAAAGACAAAAAGGACTACCTAGAATTTTTAACTTTGCTCCTCCTCCTCCTCCTCCTGCCTCTCGCTCTACTATATTCACTGTGGGTAATTACGGTACAACTTATAAACTGCCAAAACACATGGTCGTTCCTACTTTTATTCTCTCCTGTTTCACTAGCCTGCTAATTAGCTTTTGAAATGCTCACCGCAATCCCACATATATTGTGAGAAAAATCCTAGTGTTCTGGCAAAAGCTTTTTATACACAAACGCCTGATTTAATTGTTATAGAGTCCACCAAAACTAGAATAAAGCAGAATGTTTTTATTTCGCACAATTAAAAAGTTTTTTGTCTCTATTTTCCATCTGACTGCTCATCTACATGAACTAGAGATTTAAAATGCCAGTGAACGTACGTTAGGATTATCTAAACGGAGTTCCTAGCCAAAGAAGTTATGTACAGATTGGACATGATTGCGCGCTCTTTGAGCTTCCTTTTTGTCCGCTGGAATCGTTGAGCCCAAAAAAGCACTTTTGTCAAGCCAAAAGCCACTATAATTTGAGAGAAACCACCCAGCAGCAATTTTAGAACACCTGTTGGGAAAATGATACGCCAAGAAGCTTACGAGATATACGGAACCCTCCTCTGATCTAGAATAATCTACACCAATCTTCTCGTCCCTTTCTCAAGCAGCTTATTTCCTCACCTAAATACGCGGAACTGTTACAAACTCTCAGGTCAAGTAAGCTTGAGCGTTTCTATAAAAAAAAAAGGTCCATAGCCATAATAAAAACAACTTTTGTCTTAAAAAAACAGCGAAAATGCAGTTTCTAGTCATATTTTGATTCTAAATTGCGCAAAATAATAATTCAGTTATTTAAAAAATAAAAAATAGGATTAATGTAAACCGCTCTGATATCGCAGATGTATCGGTACCCACGGTCCCCGAAGGCTTTGTTTAATGTTTTTCAGGCTCCCGTATACCTTAGCTTATTAATGGGAAAGAGTGACAGATGGCACTGATGTTTGTTATTGTTTTTGCGAAAGCCTTGCGTAAGAACGTAAGAAAAGATATAGATAGCTAATTGCCGGCAAAACTTGTTTGTTTGTACGCTTGTTTTGCTTCTGAAAAGTACAATTTGTCACCACAGTTTGTTGTTGCAGCACAATGTCCCAAATCAAGTCGACAAACTTTCGGACCGAGATTTCTCGAAAACGGCTTGTCAGATTTGAAAGCAAACTAAAACATAAATTTTACTTTATTAGCAGCTAGTGCACAACCAAAGGACATATCTTTAGGTAACGTATTTCTCATAGTTGCAAACTTCATTTGCATATTGTCAATCATTACTCATTGGAAAAAAATTTGCATTGGTTGTACTGTGGTGAGCAAAAAAAACTAGACACAGAAAACCACAGAAGGCTAATCAGGCCTCTTGAGGCTGATTAACCTTCATTAGGTAGTGAAAGAGCATAAACCAAACATTTACAAGGTGAAAGGCAGGTTGGGGAATTGTGACGTTCCTTTCTCCTACCTTCACCTTGTAAACGATAAGTTTAACCCTTTCGCCACTAATGAAGGTAAATCAGCCTCGAGAGGCCTGATTAGACTCTTTGGTTTCAGGTGGCCAGTTTTTTTAGCTCACCACAGTACACTGCCTCTTAGCAAACTCAAGATCACTGTCAAATAATTTTTTTCATTAAGTGCATTGGTTTTCTCGAAAAGTTGTTCCGAAATTCCCCATGCTAACCGCCTATAACGAGCAATGGTATACGGGAGCCTTAGGGCCGATTTCCACCGGAGGTTAAGGCGCCTAGCCTATGCTTAAGACAATTCAAACAAAAATAATTCACCAAAAGGATAATTCATGATAATTCACCAAATAATTCAGTTTGATGAGGTTACATCTCCTTCACCAAACTGAATTACTTGGTGAATTATCATGACTTATCCATTTGGTGAATTATATTTGTTTGAATTGTCTTAAGCATAGGCTAAGCGCCTTAAGGCTCCCGTATACCTTAGCTCGGTATAGGCGCTTAGCATGGGGAATTTCGGACCACTTTTTTGAGAAAACCAGAGCATTTCATGAAAAAATTATTTTACAAGGCTCTTGAGTTTGCTCACAGGTAGTGCACAACCAAAGCACGAATTTTTCCAATGAGTAGTTAATTAGCAATATGCAAATGAAGTTTGCAACTATGAGAAATACGCGACCTAAAAAACTGTTTTTCGGTTGTGCACTAGCTGTTAACAAAAGAAATTTTTTGCATTAGACAGTTTTCAAATCTGACACGCCGTTTTCGAGAAATCTTGGTCCGAAAGTTTGACGACTTGATTTGGTACCTTGTGCTGTTACAGCAAACTGTGGTAACAAATCGTACTTTTCAGAAGCAAAACAAACGTAGAAACTTTGCCGGCAATTAGCTGTCTATTTATTTTCTTACTTTCTTACGCAAGTCTTTCGCAAAACAACAAAAACTACTAGTGCCATCTATGAATTGTTCCTATCAATAAGCTAAGGTATACGGGAGCCTTAACCTTAGGTGGAAATCGGCCCTTAAAGCATTTGAATACACAGGAACCATGGTAATAAGCGCCATAAGCCAAGTCAAGATACTTCTATGACGCCATGACCAACAATTCTGCGTGACCACGAATTGTTGTCACGTATTCGTGGTCACGTGACAACTATTCGCAAAAATTTTTTTTTTCGTTTTTGGCCTAATACAGATTACAAACGTCCATCTGAACTTAAAAATGTAATTTTTATTTGGCAATTTAAGGTCGGATATTTTTGTCTCTTTTGCCTTTAATGTCGTGTTGAAAAACGGGCGGGGATTCAACGTCTGTAACCAAACTCCGTCCGGTTCTTGATTTCTTATTCTTGCATGTCACTCCATATGGCACCGGAGGGACTATTAAATCTGCTGATTTGCAGATTTTCGCAGTGTGTCATAAGACGCAATGCATTTTATACATGACCAGCCGGGGGAAAAGCACAAACGAGAAAAAAGAACCAAGCGACCTAATCGAAGTTTTTGCCACGCCAGTAGTATTACAACGAGGTGGACGCAACAAACTAACCTTCCAGCTTTATTCAATTTAGCCTGTTGAAAATTCACTCGCCTCGGAACGACAGGAAAGTGAAACAGATGCTACCAAGGTCAACATAAAAATTTCATTTTCTTTGGACGACTAGGTTTCTTAAACATTTTTCTAGGTCGACTTGGGTAACAAAAAAACGTATAAATGGTTTCTTGTAAATAACAATCATAGAAGCTGTACAATACACCGTCTTTCCAAGCATAACCCGTACGGATATTTTCTGTAAAAGGTTGCAATCAAAGGTGTAACACGTTTTGCACGCTACGCTTGTCTCAATTGCGCAACTGTGCATTCTTGTAACATCCTTGTCCGCTGTGCCTTATTTACTATAATGTATCTCTCCAGCGCAGCGTGTGGTCACAAGCTATAACAAGTCAGACCCAATAACTTTTGCACCTGACCATGTCAATAGCCATAGCCGTAGGAACACAACAAGGTGAGGAAGTAGTGAAGCCTATACCCGCCTATACCGGTAAGTCACACTCGGAAAGGAAAGCATAGCCACCCTTTCTGCTGTTTAGAACTTGGGTTACGCTTTGGAAATTTTGCTATTTTTTTATTATTTGTGTTGACTTTTATTTCTTATTTTATTTTCCCCGAGTTGTAAGAGTCCCACTGATCTCAACTCACTGCCAAGGTATATTAAAAAAACGTCTGGAAGTTTGGCCTTCAGCCTAGGGGCCTACCTTTTCTTTTTCGCTGCGCCGTATCTTAATTTTTATGCATGCTGCAAGATCCTTGGCAATGACTACCTTTTCTGCCTCATTTCTCTTCTTTCTTTTGTTGCAGCCGTTCTCCTCGAAACTATTTAGGCGCCAATGGGAAAATTAACCTACTTAAATGGACTTGAAAGAAGAGAAAAAACCCTGCTGGAAGCTTTACATCCTCTTTGGCGGTTTGCATCCTATATGGCACGGTCGAACAGGTAGACCGTGACACTGTGGACATACTTGGTTTCAATGAGTGAAAGGGAAACTTGGGGCGTTTCTTTATTTTTAACACGCATTTTCAGTACAGGAGCTCATTTTCATTTTCGCTTTCCTCCCTTCGTTGGCATTGACCATGGGGTTCAGCCCAATTAACTACTTTACCCCTCAGTTTCCCATTCCTATAGGAATTTTTTTTCTGTCTCTCGATTTGTGTAACAACCTTATCAAGGTATATCCCCCATGGATTAAACATCGGCTATATACGGGGGAAACGGGCAATGTGGGCTACTGAAGGGGATGGGGGGGAACGAGGATCTATGCAATTGACGACAGGTGCATCGCTGCAGGGAGTTGACGTAGCTGGATTTGGGCTGAAACTAAAAGAGAAAAGCCATTGCGATAGTTTCTGCAACCATTGCTGGCTAGAGCGAAGCAGATATAACTAACCTGTTTCCATAGTTCATCGTAATAAGGATTTCTTTATTAGCGAGGAATTCCCCACTTGTACTCCGTATGGCCACATTTGGCTTAAGCCTTTTTCAATCTGAATCTTTTTCTTTAATTTTTTTAGACGCGGGGGGACATTGTAGTAGACCATGTAGAACTGCGCTAGTTAGTGGCTTCCTTGCAGGGTGATTTTGGTCAATTTTAATGTTTTACGGGGGGGGGGGGTCAAGAGGACTGTCACAGCTGGCTGACTTTAAGGAATGACAGAAGCCAGAAATTTGTTGGGCAAAAAGGGTTTTCAAGGAAGTTCCACGCATTCGTTTTATGCGCTGTGGCAAAGGGACATGGTAATAAGACTCGTTTTGTCCATGTTAGCCGGAGTACGAAGGGCTTCTATTCTCACGCAAGCTTAGAAAAATGTGGTTTCAGGAAAAAGTACCGCAAGTGCTGCAAAAGTTAAGAGCGAAAAGACCCCGCAGCGCCTCTTTGGTAACCTACGCGACAGTGCCATCCGATGCCAGTACTTATTTTTAAATAGCACGTTCGCGTTAGCAAGGGGTTCGCAATTCGTGTTTAACTTCGTACACCCTGACCACTCGGTTAAAAAATGTTAAGCTTTTTAACGCGTGTAACTTGTTTTTTAGCTTGTTAACTTAACAGTTTAACTAAGTTTAGCATTTTAACCCCAAGTTTAACAGTTTTAACCCTAAGTTTAACAGTTTTAACACTAAGTTTAACAGTTTTAACACTAAGTTTAACAGTTTAACCCTAAGATTTAGTTTGGTTAAAAAAAAGTTTAACCCTCGTACACCTACCAACGAAGTTACGAACCCCTTGCGCGTTAGTTACAACGTAATAAACCATCCCAAAAGCTTCCTTGAAAAGTACAACAATGTCGCCTACTTACAAGGGGAAAAAAGTTAATCCGATTCAGGTTTTTCCAGAAGAAAGGGTTAACGCGCAATAACGAAGAAAACTGTGAATCACTAAATCCAATATTACTTGCCCCTTGCGACTGGAAATATGCACGATGCAACAGGTGTGTTTCAGCACTAAAATGCAGGTTGTATACGGGAAGAAAACGAACTAACGGGAATGAGCCATGGGGTATAGAACGAACAAGAAACCCGCACCCCACAGTCCTAGCCATAAGCCATAATGAAGTAAGAAAAAAAAGACAAAAGCAACTTTATGAGGCTTCGAGATTGTCTCCCCCGCGACATCTAGGAGAAACATTATGCAACAAAACTTAAGCCCCGTTAAAATTCAGCTCATCTCCAAGGGTGCAATTAACTCTTTTGCCACAATTTTGTAGCTTTTTCTCCGTTTATTGGAAATACAATGCTGACTTTTCCTACAATACAATAATCAAACAATGGAAAATCGGAAACTTTCCGCGAGTTCCTCAACCTTCTCTTGTCGCATGCATTTACACCACAGATAGCTACAGACGTGAAGATCTAACTCAAAAGGTAGAAAGTACGACAGTCGGCAGTTATTGGCTAATTTGGTATTTTACGAACTTTTTCCCTGCAATGGAGTAGAAGCTGTGTTTTCGCCTGCGACTGTACGATTGAGAAAACTTACATGGCTGACAAAGTATACAACTTACAACAACAAACCCAACAACTGCAAGAACCGCCCATGGTAAAACCCGATTCGAGCCACATAAACCAAAAGTTTCTCTGGTAAAACGACACAATCTTACCTTGTCATAGGAATATCCATCAAAAACTTCTGGAAGTTTTGTCAAATAGTTGTTCACAGACCACGAAATTGCACAGAAAAACTTCTAAACATGACACCACACGTCTCCAGCGCGCGGATTTCCATGGACGACTTGCGTATCAAATCAGAAACTATTGTTTCCCAAAATATATTATATTATTTATTGCTAAAGCTTCCGATTTTCAAATAACTTGTACGATAAATAAAAACAGAATTTTACACAAGTAAACCCTCACCCTGAGTTTTCTTCTTTGGAAAACATTCCACGACTCACGTAGTTCCACATCACAACCCCGTGGGGAAAGGTGCACCAGAGTGACTGTGGTTTTAGCAAGTTGAGTTTGAGAAATATTTTATAGCCTTTATAGATTACTAGTGTAAATATCAGAATGTCTGGATTTTCGCAGCATCCTATGGTCTCTAAAGCGGAAGAAGTGGCAGATGAGGTAAAGTTTTTTTTAATCCTGAAAATGTGTCGGATTTGAGATGCTGTATTGTATAAGGCCTCAAGTCTCCTAAACTTATCTATCTGTTCCGATGCATAGTACGTAACCTACTTCAGCCTAACTGTTTAATTCCATTTTTTTTACACACGGTATATCTTCTAGGTACTTCGGCGGACAAAGACTATTTTACCCACAATAGCACGTCTCTGCCTAATTTCAACCTTTTTGGAGGATGGAATTCGTATGTGGTTTCAATGGAATGAGCAGCGCGAGTACATGGACATTTCTTGGGGCTGTGGAAAGTTTTTAGCCACGTTGTTCGTTATAGTGAATCTCAGCGGCCAATTGGGTGGATGCATCATGGTTTTGTTAAGGTTTAAAGTCCCTATTGCCTGCGCTATCCTTTTCGGAATCGTCGTTTTACAAGTAAAGCTCGTAGTTTTGTTTATGTACATTGTTAATTACAATACTCTTTTCTGTATTTATCGTTAGACCATAGCCTACAGTATTCTGTGGGACCTGCAATTCCTCTTCAGGAATCTTGCCTTAATTGGTGCCCTTCTGCTTGTTCTGGCTGAAAGCCGGGTAGAAGGCAAATCCTTGTTTGCTGGGGTTCCTACATTGGGGGACAACAAACCGAAAAACTATCTCCAGCTGACGGGACGCATTCTCCTGGTTTTCATGTTTGCCACTCTGTTGAGAATAGAGTTCTCCGTGATCCAGGTAAGCCTTGTTTGTGGAATAGTCCGTTATTTCTATACGTGGACTCAACTTGTCATGTTTTGGGCTTTCAGATTCTGCAGAACGTTGTGGGTTCTATCTTGATGGTTCTGGTAACTGTAGGCTACAAAACCAAACTCAGCGCCCTGATCTTGGTAGTGTGGTTGACAGCACTGAACTTTTATTTGAATGCCTGGTGGACGATTCCCGCCTACAAAGCAATGAGGGATTTCCTCAAGTACGATTTCTTCCAGGTAATCCACATTGACTTCTATTCGTACCTGTTTTTGTGGTTACTTTTAATGAGTTTTGTTTTGTATGTAGACATTAAGCGTTATCGGAGGGCTCCTAATGGTAGTGTCACTAGGACCGGGAGGCGTGTCTATGGATGAGCATAAAAAGCGTTGGTGATTCTAACCCCATGGAGTGCGATTTTAATTTAAGCCCCCCCTTCTACGAAAGCGGTGTTCCCCTTTATACCAAATTTTGTCCTGATCCCTTCCAAAAACCCTTCATTCCATGCGTGAGAGAGGCCCGTTTTTATCCGTATTTACCAGAGGAATGCGCGCACATAGACGAACTGCCTTAATTCAATGCATCTTGTCCCTATTTTTCCTTTAATATTGGCAGAATGTCTAAGTTCGGCTTATTAGTATTGTGCGTTGCTCAAAATTGAACCCAAATATTTTATTTCTCTGTTAATTTTAAATTCAAACCAACGTCAAAAGATGGATGTAGCTGCATTTTCGGCCGTTTATGAATATCCTTTTACTTCCTAAACTTTGCAATATGTTGTGTACAGTGAAAAAAAAGATTAATATTTTTATGGGCCATTTTTTCCGTTTTCCTCTCTCGATAAAAAAAGTAGCCCGTGTGGCTTGATTAAAAGTAGCTAAGGGGGGATTCTCTCCTGCCCAAGATTAATTTTAGCAGAGGGAGGCAAAAGTCTTATATGGGTGAATGGAGTACATGAAATACAAGGTGATGAGAGGTTAAACTTTGACTAGCATTCTTATTCATTCAGGGATTATTACTCGTAAAAGCTTGGAATAGACTCAATAAGCAATTTGAAACAATATTTTAAACTGTTAAATAGGTAACTAGTGTTTCATTACAGGTGTAGCTTTAGTTGACGGGACCTTTTCACCCACAGTGTCAATCAAGGAAGCCAGCAACACATCTAATCGTAACAGAGATATTACATAACAGGAGTTTATTGTAACGTGAAACTGATTTCTGATTTTATTTTAACTTACCCAAGACTTTTTTCTGCACATCTACAGTAATGTGACCTTTTTGCGCTTCTTCATCGAGGAGAATAGCGAATTTTTGCAGGGATTCCTCAGCCTCGGCTGTCACAGTCCATTTAGACACCAATTTAATTTTTATTGATTTTAAGCACTTCCCTTTTCTGTAAGAATGTTACCTTTATTGCCGCTTTGGGTGAACAACGCGCGTGCTAGTTGATAGATTATTTCCTCCAGGCCGTATTCTCGAGTCAAATAATCAGCTGCCAGCTGCATCTTTTCGAGTGTGTTGTCGTTTTTCTCAGGCCAAGGTTGATCGGTTTCGTGGGAGTAATGAAGAGCAGTTTTTTCGGCTGCTGAAGCAGGCGGAGATGGTTTGTGAGGAAGGAAAGTCTTAACAATTATCTGACCCTGGTGCTTGCCAGCTTTTTCCGCAAGCTCTTGTTCGTGTTCTTTTTCATCATCGGCTGCGCCATACGACTGTTCGTCGCTGGGTTTATTGAGGGCAGCAATTTGCTCGATCAATTCGTCGCTGGTCTTTTCGAAGCCTTTCTCTTCATTAGCATCCTGCAATGCGGGTCTATAACGCTGCTGCATCTGATGAAGGTGATAACGAACCTCTTCTAAAAACCCAATGGCTTCTGTTTGCGTCAGCTGCGGAAAGGGGAATCATATGAGGGACCAGCACAAGGTTTAAAAGCACAATTAGCAAACAATATACCAATCCTTGTCTGAGAAAGTCACGGATTGCAGACGTCACACTTGCTTCATCTCCGGTCCAGAAAATATATTCAGCCATGTCGCGTGGCGTGTCCCTACTATCCCAGTTCTACACATAGAAACGTAAAGCAATTTCGGTTACTGCATATACCATAGGAAGAAGAGTGAATTCCGTCCCCTCCACATACCTCTTCGTCTAGATTGCGTTTCTTTAGTCCGTTTCCCTGCTGATGCTGCTGTTGGGCTTCCAAAACCTTTTGCACTTTAACGGAAGGGATATCGATCTTCAGAAATTCGTGCACTGGTTGATGTGGTAACTCCACTTTATCCTTTTCAACATATGCAACTTGTTGACCATTATGCCGCACTATAAAAACAGGATTACTTTTCTTGAAAGCCTGACGTCGTGTTACTTTTTTTTTTTTTACCTTCTTCTTTGACGGTCTTTTGAGCTGAACGTTCGCCATTAACCAAGACAGCACTTTCGGATACCGATACCGATTTCGCTACGGAAATTTTCTTATCTACGCGACACATATATTAGAAGCAGACGGAGTGCACTAATATGTAATTACTCGAAAGATTGTCCAAACCGTGGAGCGCTTTGACGTCTTCGTCAGCCTGTAGATAAAAGACTTTGGTTACAAACTGTCAACAAGGGGTATTGCGATAACATATGTTCGTAATCACGGTCAATTCGCTTGCCCACGCGAGTCTTGGTGGGGCTTGTGAATTTTATCTTCTACTTTAAAACCATTCAAACTCTCAATGATCTCGAAAAGATAAAACTAAATGAAGAAACGAAGATAACTTTACCTCGTCAGACACTGCGATTCGGTCTCCTAAGATATACAAAAAACAATTAAAAACCATTGCATTCATAAACGCATATCGCTGTGCATGATGACTACGACTTATCCAACGTTTTACAGATTAAACCCTGAAGACTCCCTTATTACCGCTTCACAATAAGCACGGCATCGACACAGAGCTCTGCGGTCATGAAGCAATCTTTCCTACATATCTCACGTGGATAAGAATATAACACACTATATTACTATCTCATATATATTGCTGGCTTTCGCTGCGTCATGTAACATAGAATCGCTTGATCTTTCGCTTGGGCCTCTTTCCTTATCGATCGGTTTACAATAAACTTAGGGCGATTCGCAGAAAGTGCTATAGCGATAACTTAAATTTCTTAAGAAATATTAAAGCAATCAATCTTTTACCTTGCTTAAGAGGAATGGCTGAGCATGAAAGAGCCAAAGCAATAATCCATACGAGGAAGGTGACTCTTCTTGACCCAGTCATACTGAGGAAGATCGATTTCTTTTGACGCCAAGAATCCGACGCTCAGATTACAAATCGCGACCTATAAGAACCAACACAAACTCAGTAACAAGAATGGTTCGATTTTGGTTGCAGAGGGAATCTATAGGCCCCCTTTGGCTTACGTAAACAAGAAAGTGGATAGCGTACAAACCATAATTAGATTAAAGGAACTGAGGCAATTTTGAACTAATACTCCTAAGGTTTCGTACGCATACAGACTTCCGTTTTCCAACACAATGGGTTTCAAAAGGGTTCATGTAACATTAGGCATGAATTATTTTTCGCACTTTTTCGAGTTTCAATAAGAGCATGCAGCAAGTGCTACGCAGCAGGGATCCCCCCCCTTATTTCTCCCTTCGACCTAAAAGACACTGACAATCCACCCTGTAAGCAACAGCAGCGCTTTGGTAATTGTGAAGGATGCTTGCCCAATACTTACCTATAGTGACTTTCAGTTAAACAATTAACAATGGGTAAAGCACGTTGTGTGGCTTGATGGACAGAGAGCTCCAATTTGAGGCCCCGGGTTTGGTCTAAGGCCCGTAATCCATATCACTAACAGCGGAACAAAGTTGCGCCGGCGTGATACTACTTCGTTCATCAACTCAGCCTATGTACACGCAGCCAAAAAGTTGTTTCTGCTTCTTTCAAACAAAGACAGCAACTTTGAGAAGACCTGCACTAACTTCGGAGACGATGTGAAGATGTGTTCAAGGAAACGACACCCAATTTGGATCCCCTTACTTTATTACACAAGCTGCCCTTCGAGACCAACTTTCTTCTGTTTAGACGTGAGATCTTCTAAAACGTAGGGAAACCTCTAGACGATAATAATAAACTAATTAGGCAAAACGCTGTAAAATGGAGCAAAAACTCCTGCAATTTACACTCACTTAAAAAAAAAGAAATTGAAACCAAGAAACTGTGTTGTCGAAGACATTTTGCTTTATTTTCTGCCAAAAACCCAGCCTCGGTACAAAGAGTGGTAGTCTACAAGGGGAAAGAAAAACAGCGAGCTGTTGATTCAGTACGAAAATGCGTTCCTTGCATGCACTGTCATTGAAACTGTCGCGAATTTGACTGCGATGTTTCTTTGACGGTCTGGTCCATATTTTTTCTCTAACACGATTACTAACGTATTCGCTTAAAAATGCAATAAGAAGCCTTACTTTTTAAAATTTAATACTTTTGAGGAGAGCGCTTGCCTTCAGCCGAGGCACTATGAAATTTTACCCAAGGCAGAAGGGCTTTTACGATTTTTCACTAAGATCGAACCTTTTGAAATAGAATCAAAACAAGTCAGTTGCTCTGGCGTGACTTGTCTAGAGCTTGCAAAAAAGAGTTGCTATTTTTTTCTTTTTTAAAAAAGAAAAAATCAGTACTGCAGGTCAAAGCGCCGTGGCCTGAATGCATTTCAGTTTCAAGTGGTGTGTTGTTTTTTGTTTTATTTTCGTCCAGACATGAGCAGCTTCATCGCCCAAACGTTTGCCTGGTTTAGTCAACAGCACAAACAAAAACACCAGACAACAACGAGGCCGGTGGCACGATTAGGAGGAGATGGAGAAGGAGGAAAAGCAGGCGGGGCTTAATGTTTCCAGTGAGGGACACCTTTGGGACGCAAGGACACAAAATAGGCCGACCCAGCAGAGTAGGTTTGTGTGGTTTGGGTACAGGACACAAGGTTTCGAGAGAACATTGGTGGCCGACCGACTTTTTTTGTTTATTTTCCCCTCCATTGTTCCGTGTTCCGCCGTGGCTTTATAAAAAAAAAAATGCTTCTCACGACAAGTTACTGAACGCAGCAGCCGTTCTTATTCTGGCCATTTTTCACCTTCAAACGAGACTTGGGCCTGTACTTTTCCAAATAGGCAAGCTGTTTCGCATTGATGGCACCTCGTCGCTTCCTGAGAACCAAATTACAATGTTAGAAAAATGAAACCATCGTAATGATCAGGGCAATTACTGTCTAATGAGCTCCACGGCGTCTTCATATTTCATGCCGAGTTCAATCAAAGCCAAAGCCACCAGGACAGGTGCTCTTCCTAAACCTGCTACGCAATGGACGGCAACGCAGGACCCTGGCTCGGACACATAACGACGTCGCAGCATGCTCAGCCACTCTTCAATTAGATCTGGTGGTGGGAAGGTTCCATCATCGAAGACCAAGTCTGTCACTTCAACGCCCTCTCGTCGTAGAGCATCCACTTTGTAAGTGGGCTCGCAAACTCGTACGACATCCTTGACCTGGTGCTTCTTCAATTCCTGGGAACAAAAGAGAAACCGCTATTACTCTCAATTCACTTTAGAGTTCACTTAGTTTTAGAGTTACTTTTTTACATGCTACGAAGAAAAATATACAGTAAAGAAAAGAACGAACAAAACGAGAAAAATAAAAAGCACTTTAGAGTTCACCTCGATAAAAGTAGGCATCGTTTGGTCCGTTGGTCGGTCCGTGATAAGGAAGCGCATGTCTTTGTAAGAAATCTCGGAAGGAGCAGGTCGGATTATTTTCTGCCTCATGGTGGTAGCGCTACTGGTCATGGCCCAGGAACACAGCTAATCCAAGAAAACTTGTCGATATGGACGGGTTTTGTGGCGAATTTGCTCAAGGATTATTTTTTTTTTCAAAATGCTTCTTTCCCAACGCGATAAGGGGTGGGGCTAGAATAAAAAGGGGGGGGGGGGACGACGACCTGGCACTATGGGCGAGGTAGAGAGCGCTTAGCTATTTTGCCAAACTCGCTGATATGGCGCCAAAAAAAGCAGTGGTCAATTTAGTTGGAAGGAAGGGGACTTTTTGTTTAAAAAAAGGAACAGTCAAAAAGCTTAAAATCAGGGTAATAAAAAACCCTCCACACGATTGGAACACAGAGGCTGTTTTTTGTCTGGTTGGTTAAAAACAAAAGAAAATTGAAATTGAGGATGGCTTTTAGAAACAAGTTCTTGCCGCAACTCAAAAACACTTGAACTTGATTCGCAGTACAAAAAAGGGCACACCAACAATGGCTGCAAATGGTCGATGATTGCAATGAAGATGGATGGGACTCACAATGATACAAAAATATATATATCTTCCCAGCCTGACTTGTCTTTTTTGTTGATTTTTCTACCCTCTCGACTTGTATTTTCTTCTGATAAAAATGAACTGCCCTTTTCGTTTAAATCATTTAAGAACGTACCCAATCACAACTGTAAAAAGCTATCAGGGGACAATCTTTCCCAAAAAAGAAATCCACCAACTGTCTTCCCTATCTGGGCGTTTTCTTTTCTTTTTTTTGCGCCTCTTCTTCCTTTTCTTTTTTAAGCCTCGCTTTGCCAGCGTTCAACACACGTCGTGGTCACAATACAGTTCAAGTAATACCCAACAGAGGGGGTTGTCGAACGCCCAGTATTTTTCTTACATATAATTTCTGAAAGCGATCTGTGGCAAACTTAAAAAAGAGTCTGCGTAAAAACGGAGTCGGAGAGGACAGGGAACACAAAAGGGGAGGAGTTACTTGGGCTCTGTTACGGGAAACAACAGCAAGGGGCGGTTCAATTCAACCCATGGAGCTCCCACACGGCCGCCTCAAGGCTGTTTCTGCTTTTTCTCTTCCTTGCCAATTCACTGAATTTGGTAGGGAATGAACTAGGGCTGATGGCGTTCAATGCCAGCAAGCGCCTGCCAGGATCGCACACGGGCCAGGCAAAACTTGCAACAGGATCCACAGCCGCCAGATTGGACACCCAAATAATCCTGAATCCCACGTAAAGTTACCGAACAAAGCGGTCTATTGTCGTTTTTTTTTTTATCTGGATTCAACTATAGCTAAGGGGAAATTGCGGCGAAATCACACTTTATTTGTGCTGGGCTTCGCAATAGTCTCCACTGCCCAGGAGAACGGCCAGAAACTTATGCCGCCACTCAACCCAACGCTGCAAAAAAAAAAAAAAAAATACAACAATTAGTTTATCGTTTTCTACATTTATTCAAGAGTAAAATTAATTAAATAGGTATCGAATAAAAGAAAAAACAAAGGGAAACAATCTAAAAAGCGCTTTGCACCGCCCCGGTAAAGTGGGGGGGAAAACCCTCAGCAATAGCTGCTTCTCGTTTTCCGGGTTATGCAATCGACTCAGGCGACATCCGCCTACATCGCACTGCATGCCTGTCAGTTCTTTGACCCACGTCGTCTTGTTTTGACTTTTGCTATTGTACAAACAAATGTAAGACTGCTGACGAGAAACGTAACGACCTTTGAATTTCCGGCTCACTACTCCGTTCCTGTCCGAACCACAAATAGACAACAATGACGACGCAAAACCAGCAGTGTTTACCTCCACCGGGCATATACCAAACTCGACTAGCTTGCAAGTTCCTTTATCGTGTTGCAGCAGACTAAGTCGTCAAAACCAATTAGTGCAATTAATCATCAAAGATCAAACCGAAAAAAGAAACAACACTCGTTGGTCCTATTCCAGCTTCATTCGCCTATTCCAACTGAGTCTTGGGGAAAAAAGGGGGGGAAGGAGAGAGAGATGCTATATGAGAACGAAACATAAGGTTGCCATAGGGACAAACCGCTTTCTTTTTCCCCCCTTTATCTCTAATTCTTCCTTGGCGTGATCGATAGCACTATTGACCTGGTAGGTCTGACCATCGAATAACACGATGCAAGAATGACCCTTGTGTGAGTGGGTCTGCCATCCTCGTCCTCTTTTTTTGTGCTTTCGCTGTAAGACGCAGGCAGAGCAGGAAAGTGAACTTCCCTTTTTTCTGTTGTTATGTGCTTCATTGGGAAAATTGAGCCACCGCCAACTATGCTTCTTCCATGAAAGTCACGAGGCGGGCTTGTCCCGAAATACCACGGAATACCTTTATGCATGGCTTGGGAAGCCCATGGAAGCACGTCTCGTGCCCACTTAAGATAACTTCGACTAAAATTATCAGGCAGAAGGAAAGAATGCACTGGATCAGACAAGTTTCCCTGACTCGCACAAGCATCCTAAAACGCTATGCTATCTCTTCGATCAGGATCTCCTAATTGAAAAGAAAAAGGAAACGTGTAACTTAACGCACCCCACTTACCCCAACCATCCCTTAATGCTATAACGTAAATAGACTAATAAGCACTGTAAACGCGTAACAAAACAGTTTATTTTCGTCTTGATCTCCTTTAGTTTGAGCCAAACAACCACTGGCCTTGGCACGATTGAACGAAACGCCCTACCACGACCAATGGTGACGTTTTGCTTACTATAAAGGAACGCCGCGATAGTCCCCAGCCAAAGCCACGCCCTGACCCTCTTGGCTTTGCTTTTCTAACTGTTCCTTTCACACAGCGTAGGCGGGTTATCGATCCACGCGCAGCATGGGCCTCAAAGAGATGCATGATGGAGTCTTCCAAGTCGCTGACTCGTACACAACATCCAGTACTATATACGTCACTGAGCTTTTGCTTTTTTAAGGATTTTTTGGGTTAAGAAATGGAAAGATCAATGACAAAGCATTTCCCCACCAGGTAAAAATCTACACAGCGTCTCGTGCAAGGAAACCACGCTCCGAGCAGACAAGAGCCAGAGCCAGATGGGTCCAGGTATACACTTGGAGAAGTTGGACCGTCTAGTTATACTTTTTGGGGTCTAGACGACGAAAACGAAGGCTTCGAACGGTATCACAGGGCAATCCCTTAAACGCTTTCCCCTACTAAGACGCTAACTTAAAACCTCACAAGAAGCACATTCACATTCTACGTGCCTTTCCACGTAAGCGGAACGTGATTTAGGGGAAAACAGACTAACAGGTTTAATCTCCGTGAAATGCTACTGATGAAATTACAATGACGTCAATGCAATACAGCCACTTAATCTCCACGAAACAGCTTACCATTCCCTAAAATGGTTTCCTCGACCGGAAAGGTTGCTTTTACGAAACACACGCTCCCAGAACGGGGAAGTTTCTGATTTCTGGTTCTTTTTACAAAGAATTCTGGTCGAACACTGATGCAATCACAATAATCTCAAGACTTTTCAAGCAAAACAGGATCTGAAATTTCAGATTCTCTGGAAGTCTACCCACACCTATAAAGCGGGAGCTTAGCTTGGCGATGAGGATAAGGGAAGTCTGGACTGTCAAGGGCCAAGACCGACCTGGAGCATAAGAATATACTCTCTTGGCGTGCACGCTGAGAAACTCCTCCCCCCACACACGTCAAACTGCTCCCGCGATAGTCATGTTCGATGACGTCTTGGGTGCAACAAAGTGTGCAACGCTGTTTGTCACAGTGGCCTTTGACCTTTTGTTTCATGGGTTTCTCCTGACCTTACGCGTGGTACAAAAGCGCGTGACAAGGTAAAAATTTTGTATGACGACTCACGACGGCATGCGAAGAATGCTGCAAGTCTTATATGAAAGATAAGTCTTACACCGGAACTGACGCCTCAACAGACAAAACCATGAGATTGATTAGCAAACATCGGCTGGAATTTTCGTTTAGAACAAACCGGCTGTGTATGTGGATGAAAGAATTCTGCAGGTTTTTTTAAGCGCCTCTCCTTAACCTCAGCTCCACGTGTCGGTTATGTACTGTAGCTTGTTTTGCCCATGAAAACGCTGTCGTTGTTTCCTTCGTTACATACAAATTGGTATCCCGTCTTTTTTTATCTGTGTAAAATACCTCAGCCACTCGTTATCTTGTCTCGAAGACACGTACTACTTCTACCCAGTCAATTAGCAAACTGCAAGCGGTTAAGGGCAAAGCTATGTGTGTTGTTTATTTGTAAGAAATGTGAAAGCCCATATGCCATCGACCTGAATAGAGAACAGCCTTCGCCCAAAACCAAGGCCACTTTTGCATGCTATATCCGATACCTACAACGCTTACCACAAGGTCAAGTTCTGTCGAAAGTTTTTCCGAAGTTTCGAGGAACGCCGAGAGGCTTTGGACGACAACGTTTTACTCACATTTCCCCCTCTCTCTCTTCCTGCTCCCTTACCCCTAACCTACTAACAATTTCCATAGCGCAATGAACTAGTCTAGGCCTTTCCCTCCTCGCTTCTTGTGAAGTTTCGTTGTTCCCTTCCACGAATTTGCCATGGATCTCGAGAAAACGCCGTGGTTTACAAACGGGCCAACAGGGAGAGCAATAATAAGGCACAAAGGACAAACATTAATGCGAAACAAAGGGCGAATTTTCAGATGAGTCAAAGTTACATAAAATACGCAAACTGAAACGTGACCTTCCAAGAAGCTTATCCACCTTCCAAATCAGTTTGTTTGCACAATTCTGACCCGGATATTTATCCGGGTCGTTAGCTTACTTTCTAACGCTGCCTTCGCAACACTCTAGTGCGAAAACAGTTTTAATATAGTTTACAAATGAGTAATGTTATTGGTATAAACTTTAGCAAGCTGAATAAGGTTTGCATTACCTGACCGGAAGTGCACATTGAAGTACCAATCCAAATACGGCAGAAAGCCAGAAAAGGTAGAACAATGGATGATAAAACTTTAGGGAACCCACCCCAGATTTTAAGATTTCAGGCAAAGCAGGGACAAATGAAAGTTGCCTGCTGGTAAAATACACTAATTAACAACGCGATGATACAGGCATTAAGGCCTCACGACTTTTAAAGCTCAAATCAATGATGGAACTAGTCAAATTTCCATGAGCTTAAGTTCCCACACTTCTAGCACGCAAGTATCCACAAACCAAATGGCCGTTCGACTTTCCCAAGCTCGTTGGAAAAAGACGCTTATGCAAGCTTGCGGATGATTTAAGCAACGTTTTTATTCCTGTACAGAGCTGCCCTCTTCTGAGCCAAATGTAACTTAGCTTTCCTGGGATTCTCATTGAGACTTTTGCATTGATCGTCGTAAGCGCTGTGGTCGTATTGTTTACAGCCCCTTGAAAGAATTTCTGTTAGAAAAACCTCAAAATGTAATAACTACGCCTAATAACCTTGGGCTTCTTAGAAACCGTAGTGTAGTGAACAAATAAAGTTGGTTTCTGCGCTGCTAGCCATTCGCATCAAATTAGCTGTGGCACATTTCTGAATAAAAGTTGCAGGTAACGAGGTAAACTTAGTTTAGTTTGCAAGCAAGTTTGGAAAATCTGCCCTTTTGAATTGCTTGTTTCTTATGACAGCTCGTGTCTCCACGCCAAAGATATTTACTTAAAGTTTACGTCAAGAGGGTAGACTACACGAATGGTAATCTTGATCTTGACTGTTAACGGTTAGCGGGTGAAAGACATGTTCAGCATGAATCAGCTCTGCAGTTACTTCCCGCAACAAATTAATTGGTCGAGTAATTAATTGGACTACGCTCTACTTTTTAAACGCTCGTGGGTCCAAGGGTTCTAAATGAAGGTAGTTAGGTTACAATTTACCACAAAATCGCCGTTGTTTTATAAGGAGTGCCTTATTCTTGTTCTCTTTTAACAAGTTTGTTTCGTTTGCAGGCTTGGGTTTACTCCCAGTATTATTGAGAACGTTCGTAAAGTTTGGGAATGAGGCTACCCGGGCTATGTCGTGCGTTTTTAAGAGCTTCACGTTTCTTGCAATTTCACCTAAAGGCGAATTCTATCCTTGGTTTCTGAACGGATATCGCGGTTTACTTTTCTTATCATAACGCACCACGAGCGGGGGAGTCCTTTTTCCGATAGATCAACGTAAAACACAACATGGGACGGACCTAATGGTAGCTTGGAGCGACGCCTGCGAAGTTGCAGCTTTCCATGCACTGCAGTCCAAGGCGTTTAATCAATACTTGAACCTACATTGCTTCATATTCAACGAGCACACAAGGCGCCAGTGGAAAGGCATGACGAGGCGTGGCAAGTGCACGAATGCCATGGACTACTGAAGTGAAAATTTGCCAAAGTGAACCGATATTTGTTGTTTGACAGATGCACTTGATCTGACTAGAAAAAACTATGTCTAGTGGGATACAAGACTTGGGAATTGTGTAAAAACAATAAAGGGATGGCGATTTAAAACTTGGGATTGCCATGTAAGAGTTTGCCATCGATTCGTTGTCCGAAAAGACCTTGCTCAACTACCAGTCATTAGGTAAGTCTCTCGTTGATGTGCGCTGTGCTCTTTTTTGGTTCATTTTTTAATTGTTATTTGATAGCGGCTTTTTATTATTAGAAAGGCAAATTAACCACTAGTTGAAGTAAAGTATAGATGCAACTTTGGTTTGTTGTAAACAGTAGACGAAACTTTCTGGTAAATGCTTAAAAGAGAAAGACAATTTTTGGCAAAAAGATAGTACGGTTTTTGTAACAGCAAGCGTAGATGTTCCAGCTGTTCCGCATGTTTTTTGTTTCTTCTATAGTGCGGGTCAGTTGGGAAATCGCCATGGCGGACAACGTCACCGACACTTTGGCCAAATCTACAGGCAAGTATATATGCATATTTTAATCCTTTTTGGCGTTTTTCCAATTTTTGTAACCCATTTTTTTTTTACATTTTCGTTGTCTACCTGTCGGATGTTCGTGCACAGTGACACGTAGTTACCGAATCGTCTATTTATAATGAGCGTTCGATCCAAGATAACGAAGGCCTTACAAAATGTACATTATTCCTGATTTTATTTGACTTTTGGCAAATAACGAGGCCATAAGTCTCTTATCGTAATGTAAATTCAGACAGTTTATGTATGGGCAATAGAAGCGTCGAACGAGATTCCGCAAGGGTCTGTTATATATTTAGATTTCCAAAATGGGCCATCGTTTCCAACATATGCATGGAGCACCTTAGGACTTTGTAGAGTCGTGCCATGAAGCAGGAAAGCAGACGAGAGTTTTATTAGGAGCGCAGCGTTCGTTGCGCTCACTTCTTTTTCCTATTTTTGCGTATTTCAAATAGTGAGCCATAAAGTCTAGGTGACCGTAGCTTCTTCGGGTGTTTTTGTAAGGGGGTTAGGGGTGGGAGGGAGGGAGGGATCGACTATAACAGGGCTTTCCGTTCTTGACCTTTTCCTAAATTGCGATGAAGCAGTCTACATAATTCCACGCGTACAGTACGCTCACTTGACACCATGTTCACACTTATTTGGTGTGTGCAGCTATGTACCGAAGAACTTACCCTAGTCCTGCGACGTCTATGGAAAAGCTGTAAGTTGCTGTGATTTTTCGAAACAAAAGCTTCCGACCAAGTTCATGTCATTACTCGGCTTTGGCCCCCCAACTTTGTCAGTAGCAAATTTCGTATTTACCAATTCGTTTTATAATAGAATTAACACTAATTGAATTAGTTCGGGTTTTCGTGTAATGTATGTTTATTCGAAACATCAGTTTTTGGTGTTTGAGTGCATGAGTATCACAGATTCGTTTGGGCTTTTACTTAGTACGATACTAGGTAAAATATTCTCAATTACTTTTTATCGAAACCCCGCTTTTCCTCACATCCCACGATCTGTAACATTTTAAAAAGAAATGTACGTAATAAGTTAATTTAATACAAAGTTTACGTAACCTTTGCAAATAACCTTGTTCAGTTAGAAAGAGTTTAAATCTACATAAGAGCTTTTTATTTTCGTACTAATTTGGGATTTATTTTTAAGGTTTGTTTGGCTTAATATCACGTCAGTTTTTTTGCCAAGTTTTGTTGATATATTTCTTTTAAAAAGTGGAGATTATGAAGCTTTCCGTTGATAAATTTCGTAAAAAGAAAGAATTAATATTAAGTAGATTATATTTATAAGTAGTT
This sequence comes from Lepidurus couesii, assembly GCA_022832235.1. Taxonomy (NCBI): domain Eukaryota; kingdom Metazoa; phylum Arthropoda; class Branchiopoda; order Notostraca; family Triopsidae; genus Lepidurus; species Lepidurus couesii. The sequence continues at coordinate 11,920 of JAGJRP010000824.1, read as the reverse complement.
TAAGTATGCCGTTGTTAAAGATGAGGATTTTAACAAAACTGATGTTAAGTGATGTTATAAGTATACGTTTAGAAGATGAGTACGATTTTCATGGGAAATTAAACCCTTTATCACAGGGTTTTCTAATGGTCAGGTCAAAATCCGTTACTTCCTTATGAAATTGATAGTCTCACATTTAAGAAATGTTTCTTGTGAGTAATGATCAAGATATTTTTGCTGCTGTTTTCTCCGTAAACCGGTAATGACACACCGGAAGATCAACGGCTTCATTTCCGTACAACAGGGAGTTTGTGGCTCTTTCTTCTGATAAAGATAAGCTCGGATAAGAAACAACATGCAATCCAAGTCTTTACCATTTGCACACGTGTGTTTTGTCACTGGTTACAAGCATGTATGAAGTGTAAAAATAGCTTTGTTGGAGATTGTCCAGTTAGCGTGGACGTGTTCATCACCACGTTTTGTCTTGCTCCTCTTTGAAGTTCCAGCAAGCTTCCTAAACATTAGTTTTTAAGGTCCTTGACAATGAGTTGCATCCTGTAGTGGCCACGGAGGTCTTTCGGGGTGCTGGGAGAAGTTTCTCCTCAAAATGCGAGAACGTGAAGCAGACTGAAAGGGCGACGACGCTGTCCGGGTGACGTGCTTGGACGCCATGTTGGAAGCTGAGGGAAGGGAGAAGTCTGAAGATCAGTAGTAGTAGAGCAGAAGTGAACACGCCCTAAGGCAGCCAGCAATTACGTTATAGTAGTCAAAATTGAAAAAATTGTAGTTTCCTCAGTGGCCAGTTAGGAAATAGAGGAACTTTGGGCGTGGATCGTGATAGTTGTCCTGTGTCGCGTGTCGTGTCGTCATTTAATCCAACACGTTATCTAAGAGAATAGTAACAAAATATGGAACAAGACCTTTTTCAAGTTTGCTGCCTGCGTTTAGTTCGTTTCACAGGCTTGGCTCGTAGAGTGTAGAACAGAAACATCCGCTGTTTCTGCTTCTCTCCCTTACGCCGTATCTGATTACGACCGTAACGTTCGCATCTGCTGCTGCAGCTCTGTCTCAGTTCCATTTTGCTTGAGTTAAAGCCGTATGAAACAGTGCTTTGTATTGAATCAACTTTGACCGTGAAAACGCTTTGATGCGATTAGTGTTTATTGAGTACCAGACTTGAAAAGGAAATCGTGATGTTAAACCGATAAATAGAAACAAAAAAACACTTTGAAGTCGGAAGATTTTCTCAACTAATATGTGCAGTTTACAATGCGATTTTCTGATTATGCACCAGGAAGACCCAGTCCAGTAACTCGAGGTAATTTGGGTAATTTACTAACCAATCTGGTTAAAAAGAACAGCTCTAAAAGACCGTATGTGGCTAGCCAAATAAATAAATAAAAAACCAGCGTGTGTGGGCGTTCAGACATTCTAAGTGTAGCTCATGCGCGTAACGCAAAGGAAACAGCACACACTGGATGATGGTAAATCAATAGGGAACTTGCATTACTTTAGCGTTGCGGACTGGAAGAATCTGAAAAACTCACGAGCTCAATTGGAATATTATCAGCCATTCGGGTTAGACACACACTCCTTCCCTTTACTTCGTATTTTTCCTTTTTTCTTTTGTGGTTGCACTTTTAACTTTTCCCCCTTAACTTGCTAAGCGGCTTATAAGGAAGCCTCTCTTCTCTATTCAGTCACCAAGTATGGTTAGGAGTTTTTTTTTTTTTTTTTTGCTACCGTATTGTCATGTCTCTGGTTTTGGAAAGCCACAAGAGGAAATTTCTCCCGAGTTTTTGAGCTTAATTTCACGGGTATTATCTTCCCAGATTCGAGATTAACTACCGCCAGCGTGACGGGTCGTTTTCAACACTCGTCGGATTGCAACTCAAATCACTCCAATCCTCCAGTCGCGACGTCAACCACGTCCATCGATAGCAGCGTTCACGACACCGGGGAATATCACTGGTGTGAAGAAAACGGGTAAAAGAGAAAGATAAACAAAAAAGCTTTACGAGGAACTTATTTTGTGTGACTCCTTATTGCTTTTCGTAGCGAGGAGCGAGCATTTAAAGAAGGCTCAAGTTCCACGACCAGCCTCGCGACGTCGGCTCCCAAGGCGCCGGCAGCAGTACCAAACCAGTTGGACGAATATGTAGCCCTGGCCAAAACTGCGGACGCCAATTTGGCTTACATCGATATGGAAGATTTTCGCTCAGAAGATATGCATTCCTTATTGATCCCTGCCTTGTGCCCGTCTTCTCAAGTATGACTGTTTTTCTGTTTGGCACCGTCGCAATAACCTCGGCCCCAATTGTGTGCGGTTATTGCATGGCAAGACGGAACGCAATATAATAATGCCTCATTCTGTCTTTTGATAAGGTGGGAAAAGATGGATCATACAGCGATCCGTCTTCGCAAGGCGAATCGAGCCTCACCGACATGGAAATGTCTTTATGTAAATCCGGTCCTCTATTTTCGCCAGTCAGAGAGGCCCAGGAAGTTGTCCACACTCGACACGTGACGACCATCAGCACCGATTCTCTCAACTCGGAGAATGAGGAAGATTTGGTTCTGGCTGTGACTTGCAAAGCGAACATGACCAATTACACATTGGCGTTTGAGGGCAGTGCCTTAATGAGCTCAGCATCTGCCACAGACCCGTCCTTAGATTCGGATTACCATGAACAAGGTAACAATTCAGCTCCTTTTACGTGCCAAACCAAAGAAAAATAATCCCTCGCAAAGTTGTGCTACATTTATTCACACCAAGGCTATTGTGCGTTTTAATAGGTAGTCGGGAAGGAAGCAGCAGCTCGGAAAGTGCGAATTGGCTGGACGGGTACCGCCCTCCACCCATTCCCCCCATGCCCAAACATCAATACGGTACTTGGCCGCACCAACGACGTCACTTGCAGTTGGCGCCCGCTTCCGTCGCCATGCGAACGCCGTGGTCCCCGACCGTGATTCAGTCTGCGCAGAATACACCCGTTAAGCGCCGTATACGCCAGTCGAACCCCATCGTGGACCAGCACCGAGAATCGGACCTTACGAACGGGAACGACGAGAGCACTAAATGCCAGAGCTTGCCCAATTTGTACAAAAAATGTCTTAATAACGCCCTCCCCCGAGAGAGAGACCATACGACGACCACTTACAGCAATCAAGAAGCAGAATCGAGCAGTAGCAGCTCGAATTCCAGCACTTCGAGTGGCAACAAAAACTCGCACCCAGATTATCACCAACATAACGAAACACTGTCCTTACTGCAGATCTATATGCGCCAGAAATCTGGCACGGATCTAACGTACGGAGACACGCGTCATAAAAAACCCCATTTTGTTCATAAAGATCGGCCCCATTCCACTATGGATGGTTTAACGGGCCAGAGTCAGACGTATCTAGAAGATAGTTTGCTAACGCCTCCTTATTACGACATGATTGCTTCTGGCGGAGGCGAAGCATGGGTGGAAGATTACCCGAGCAGCGCGGACGAGAAAGTGGGCGATGAAAGTAGCATACTGTCTGCCTCTTTTAACAATCAACGTATGCTGAATTCCGGCTCCCATCACTGCCGTTCGCTGCAGCAAACCTCACAGCAGCCAGAGGCACCTTTAGAAGAAAGCTTAGACCAAACAGAAATCTCAGAAGAGTTTCCCTTAACTGAAACCAGCGAGTTCAATGCTTCGCTAAATATAGACGTTTTGCCCTTCAACAAAGACGACAAACTTCGGGTATTAGTCAGCGATTCCATGTCCCAATACTCTACTCGGAGTCGTCAAAGTCACACTTTCAGTCATACCGCCAATAGCATCGATAAAGTCATCGCCAAAATTCGACCCTTCGAGCTGGGCTTGCTGCCCAGCTCCTTTGAAGAAAAGTTGCATGCCAAAATTCAAGGTACCCAGAAATCCAACTTGGTAACAGAAAATGCCCCCAAAATCAGCCAATCGGACGAAGCGGTCCAGACGACGAGCACGAACACCAATAGTGAAGCAACGCAAACGAGTCCCAAGAAGACTGTCGACCAGCAAACCGACAGTCGAGATCTGTTGTTTCACCAAAGAGCTTCGTGCGCCGAGAAGCTTGAACCCACGGTCTATGTCGTTTTCCCCAGTTACAGCCTCCCAGACCTGTCGTTCTTGGACAAGGCCGAGTCCTTTCAATCCAACGTTGTGATATCCCCTCAGCCGCCCCGGCCAGTAAGCGAAGCTCATCAGCGACCGGCTCGGTCCAGGCCTTTGTCCTGCACTGACGTGGAAAAGCTGCGCACCAAAAACTTTAAGCATATCCAGGATTGGGATTCATTGAATTTCCTCTTGCCGCCAGATATGAAAGAGATCCTGAGTGATATTCCCGAAACGGAACCGTTGAACTCGCCTACTGGGACGACAAGCCGCCGGTGTGTGGAGAAACCGACGAAGAACTTGGGCAGGACACGGCCTAAAAGCTGCGATGCCGTGACACTAACCCGTGAGCGGTTCAAGTCGTCGTCGACGACTTCGACGAAATCGTCGGGTTACCGCGGTTCGTCTGGAATATGTTCCAACGCGTCGTCGCCCTTGTTCTCCTCGCCTTCTTCCTTCTTCTCCTCGCCTTTAACGCAATTGCCCCCTTTGCCGCAGTCGCCCAATGGAAGCCCGTGCTCTCCACCGCCGCCGTACCAACTGCGTAGTGAAGGACCGCCTCCCTTACCAAGGAGGTCGGCGTCACTCCAGGGTAGTCCGTACGCCCCGCCCAGGCCGCCTTTACCCAAAGGTATTCTGCGGAAAACGGTCTCTGAGCAAGAAAGACAAGTACGGAATATCCAGCGTCACCACCGACTGTCCTTGCCTGTTGCTGCCAGTCCTTTGCCCTTTGATGCGGACGTTCTAGCCCAAACGCTATCAGCCACAGCCAAAGATCTGGCCCGCTTGGAAGAACAGCTCCAGCTCATGGGCCTAAGCTTGTATAACGAAAGCCAAGCCAGCAAAGAGGGAAGCTTAGGCAGAAGTAACTGCCAAAGTACACAACTGCAGACACCTGTTCACGATGTGAGCAAAGATAGCCATTCGGCAAGTCACGTTATGAGGAAACTGGACCGGAGTAGCAGTCCACAGGAGAAGATGCATCCTTTGCGCAAAACAGTCAGCTTTGGCGACAAACTGTCTATACATTTAAATAACAGGTGGGCATCTGCCCGTGTTCCTGACTCGTGCAACAATAAGTCGCTCGATATGGAACAGAAACAAGGTACTTTGTTGTTTTCTTTTATTAAGGCTCCCGTATACCTTAGCTCGGTATAGGCGGTTAGCATGGGGAATTTCGGAACACTTGTTTGAGAAAACCAGTGCATATGTTATGAAAAAATTCTTTTACAAGGCTCTTGAGTTTGCCCACAGGTAGTGCACAACCAAAGCACGATTTTTTCTAATGAGTAGTTAATTAGCAATATGCAAATGAAGTTTGCAACTATGAGAACTACGTTACCTAAAAATATGTTCTTTGGTTGTGCATACTAGCTGCTAACAAAAGAAAATTTATGCATTAGATAGTTTTAAAATCTGACAAGCCGTTTTCGAAAAATCTTGTTCCGAAAGTTTGACGACTTGATTTTTTACATTGTGCTGCTACAGCAAACTGTGGTAACAAATCGTACTTTTCAGAAGCAAAACAAACGTAGAAACTTTGCCCGCAATTAGCTGTCTATTTATTTTCTTACTTTCTTGCGCAATTCTTTCGCAAAACAACAAAAACTACTAGTGCCATCTGTGAATTGTTCCTATCAATAAGCTAAGGTATACGGGAGCCTTAATCGCATAAAAACTTGAGTCGTTATTATTTTCTTTTTCTTGTCTTTCCATCAGAACTAGTCCAGTGCGTTTCGGTCGCAGCTGCTCAGCTTTGCAGGCATTTACATTTGGAACAAGCTACCAGTCAAGAAGCGAAACTGTCCCCTTCGAGATTAGTTTCCATAGCTTTAAGCCCCGCCCTTTATACGCTAATTAGCGACGGGCTCAAACCCAGTGTTTCCACTTTGTTCGGACAAGTGTCCAACTCGGTCTGGAAAGTCATTGAAGCTGCCACAAAACTCGGTACTATGTTAATTACTCTCATTTTTACGTTTTTGGTTGCTAGGATAGTTTTGCTACTTACGTAATCAATAAAGAGGTTAATTAAGGCGTTTACTTATAGGACCGACCCTGCCATGGCTGGATGAACTGGTGTTCTGCTTGGCTAACGAAGATTCGTTGCCTGACGGTCCTCTACGGTTCACCGCATTTGTTACGGAGTTGCTAAAGTATATCGTACTGGATATTTTAGTTCACATAACGGTTTGTTTTCATGGGATTTTTTTTTTTGTTTTTTTAACAGTATGGGCGCTTTGAACTGGTGGCTGGAAACCTTAACTGCCAAAGAAGCTGTTTTACGTCGTCATTACCAAGGCGATTCTTTTCTCTTCAACTGCAATACCTTAACACGTCCTTTAACACAAGAACTCTTGGTGGCTTTGACTCCTTTAGCTGCTTTACCTTATGAGTACCAATTAGATATTCACCCTTCTCCTTTGCAATCACCCATTCACGGACCGGGAGAAATTTGTCCTACTGTGATGGAAGCTATGGGTTTGACTGCTGAACGAAAGAAGGCAAATCCGGCATATGAATCTCCTAACTCATCCACGTCGTCATCAGGAGCTTCTACAGGGGGGAGGACCGAGTCTAAAATACCATGTTCTCCCTGTCGACTCACATCTCGCAAGAATACTAGACCTGTTTCCTGTATCGAATTACCGCGACCCACAATCAAAAAGACAAACTACAGGCGAACAATCTCGCAGCCCGGGTTTCAAAAGGATAAGAATGCCCGAACTGCAGCAGTAGATGCCGAAGGGTTCAGTACTATTCGGTATCAATGGGAGTTACGATGCACGGAGCAAGGAGTCAAGAAGAGCCCTACGTCTGGTAACAATGCTAGCCAACAACCAAAGCAGAAGTTACTACCGCCTGCGGCCAAAACATCGCGGAAACCTGACAAGTCACGAATTCCCAGACCTGTTTCTTGTACTACGCCTATCAAACTTTAACCACACATTAATCGTATCTAAAAGCTTTAAAAAGGGCAGAAATGAAAAATGTATATGAGCTTTCTCAGAGCTTTTGTCTGCATATTTTTTAATTTGGATCATAATATCGGCGGTATGTATCGAAGAAAGCCTTTTGTGTTATTATGGTTAACCATTACTGAGTGTACTCTCGAACAAGTCTCTCAGCAGTCAGACAGCTTATACTCAATTGTGGCTGATTTTGCTGTTAATTAAACCGAATCCCGAACTCAGAAGAACCAAAAAAGGTCACCCTCCCTCTGACCTCTTCTTCCGTTACCGTAGTTTCAGCCAACCGTTGTTTTGGCAATGTATCATATACAGTCGTGCGTACTCTAACAACTGATTATTTATTTCCAAACTTAAATTAAGTGAGCCTTAATTAATTAAACTTGATTCAATTAATCATCTTAGCCGTAGATCTTTGCATATCGGCGGGTATCCCTGCACGTCAAAAGCAGTGTTCTGGAACTTCCCGGAAAACTCCGTTCCGTTCCGCTCCGTTCCACTCTTTTGGGCGGAACGGGAACGGAACGACGTTGAACCGAAAATAACATGGAACGGAACGGTTTTTTCAGGAAATTTACCNACCCCCCCCCCCCCCATCAGCACCACTGTTCTGGAACTTCCCGGAAAGCTCCATTCCGTTCCGATCTTTTGGGCGGAACGGGAACGGAACGGCGTTGCACCGAAAATGGCAGGGAACAGAACGGTTTTTCCGGGAAATTTACCGTTCCCACACCGCACCATCTAGTGGCTAGGCAATCTAGTGTTTGGGCCGTCTAGTCGCCACGCTTAGAAACTTTTTAGATTTTTAAAATTGTTTTCCATAAAATTATCGGATCTTTGAGCGGAACGGATCTGGAACGGAACGGATCTTTTAAGATGAGGCGGAACGGCCGTTCAGAACTAGTTCTTTTGAAAATTTTGAAAAAATAGAACGGAACGGAGCGACAGAAGTTGACCAAAGAAAGATAGAGAACGACGTTCCGGAAAAAAAGAAGTTCCGGAACACTGGTTCCTGGTGCATAGTTGAACTCGGGAGATCCCTAAGCACGCCCCTAAGCTTGACAAGCGTCTTATTGTCAACGCTCGTTCAACGCAGCCAGTTGAACGGCGACCTGCAGAACGTCCGTTTTATTTTTAACCAGAGCAGTTCAACGGAAGAACTGGTGAACGGATCAGTTCACAATAAAACGTACCCTAAAACGCCCGTCCAGCTGAACCCCGTCCACGCGGAAATGCCAGTTGAGCCAACTGGTCAACGGTTACTCGGTTCCGTTCACAATAAAACGGACCCTTAGTCTCCCGGGTCGTAGCAGTGTCTTGGAAAGACGGAAGGAATCCAGCGAGGTTACATAAGACTTCCATGACTCTAAAGACAAAAAGACACTCACTGCTCTTCGTTTTCTTTTCACGGCGTCCACGAAAGCTAATAAGAAAGTTCAGACAAAGGGTGACTCGAAGTTTTGAGCTAACTAGACCCGTGCTGCCATCTCACGTAGGATTCCTCAGCGTTCATAGTTAATCTCCTGGGTTGCAGCAGTGTCTTGGAAAGACGGGAGGAATCCAGCGCGGTTACATATGACTCAGAAGACTCTAATTTGACATCAGTAGTCGAAAGGGCAAAACTATGGTAACGTACCCGTCAACCCAAACTTCAACTATTCGATTTGTACGCCCGCCATCAGTTCAACGTAAACTCAAAACCAATAAAAATTCTTTGGCTATCAAGTATTTCGCTGACCCAATTAATTCTTACGGCCCTCACAGCCATTGTACAATGTCACATTACATTTCTCCCCGTTTATTTGACGGGTAGAGCACTAGTCAAGTCAACGACTTAATCGACACTGTCACGTGCGTACTACATTACTGCGTTCACACGGAGGGTGCTTTTGAACTGAGGTTGCCACGGTTCCTGTCACTTTGATCGTGCTCATGACATTTGTCGCAAATTGGGATCAAGTGTTAATTGGCGAATGACAAATTCACCCACTAAATCAAAGCGTTAACATGGCTTGGTGTAGAAGCCGCTGGAAATCGAACTCGAATCTTCTAAGTAATATGGAAAATTCTAAAACATTTTTTTTTAATAATTTTGTTGAAAATGGTAAAAGATAATGTTCTAAGTGTCTAAATCCATGCAAGTGCTTTCAGGAATTTATGATAATTGAAGAGAAACGAGTTTCAAGTACCTGTTTGAACTTGGCGTAATGTAAACAAACCATTGTTTACGTTTTGGGAACAACTTGGTCAAAACATAAACAACCATATGTTTACCTTTCTCGCTAACAACCCTAGAACTCTAAAATATTACGTTACTTACAGAATTTAAAAAACTTGTGCATGAGAAATATGAAACAACAAATATAAAAAATAATAAATATTATAAAGTAATAAAAAATAACTCATAATTTAAAAAAACGAGAAAATATAATAAGAAATGTACGAAATTTTGATTTCAAATTATATTTTTAGAAATTCGGCCTTTATTTTATCTCGCGAGTTCGACCGAATCCAAAGCTGTAAAGAAGCTAAAAGTAACCTATGTTTTTTGTATAGAGAAGATTTATCTACCTTGCCTCTAAATGAAACATCATCAAGAATCTGAAAAATAAAACAAAAACTCCAAATTTATTATACGAAGTCATGGAAAGACAGATTTAATACGTACCATCTGGGGCCGTCCAGAAGTTAATTACCCTTTTTTTGCCTAATATTCTAATTAGTCAACGGCGTCAGAGTTGAGCAATTCCGGTGGCGTCCGTCGCACAGACATGTCAAAACAGATTTAAATTTAGCCCTGGTTGGAATGTGCGGGGGTTTTATGTTTAAGCCAACTTAAATCTGTGTTTTTCTTAGGGGTTTTTCTTCAGTTTTATTTTTTGCTTTCTTCAAAGTGCCAATTATATACGGGAATGGATATTGCTCGCTTACGGGACCTTCTCCATCGGGATATTACTGACGTGGCTGAGAGCATCAACTTAGCTTTCGGTTTGGTCTTTGGCCATCTTTAGTTCTCAGTACTGTCACCAGCGCATTACTTCCGTTTACTATCTCTTTGAGCGGAGCGCCTACGGCTTGTTTCTTGGAAGAGCAGGTTTATTGGATATTGGGATTCCTGTTAGAAAGGGCATGCAAACTTGCCACTTTCTCACATAAATGTTTACCATACCGTAATGTTTCATTCCATCTCCCTTTCCTTTCCTAAAAATTAAATAAATAAATGCAAAAGAAAATCCCTAAAAACTAAAAACTCTAAAGAAGTAGGTATATGTTAAAAATAGTCAATTCGCTGGCACGGAAGTTGTAAAATTAAATTCCCTTGGAAAGTCTTTACCTTTCGAGGGAATCCAGCGCAAGAACTGTTTCTTACACAAGTAAGATCACTCACTAACAATTTGACCAAAAATTCCACTTTTTCTTCAAATAATGAACCACAATTTACTAAATAAACTGGCTACAAATTTCCTCCTACATCTCTGATTAAGAAGTAACGTTCACTGATCGGAAATCGAAAAAATGAAACCTGCAATCCAAAAAACCGCAATCGAATAGTGCACACTGGTGCGCACCAGTGCGGCACTCGAATGCACCAGTGCGCACTACTCTAGTGCAAATTTATCAGAATAGTGATTTTTAACCCTGTTTCATACTATGTTGTCGAAATAGTTCGTTTTTCCTTACTTTTTCAACATTTTTAATCAATTGGTTACCAATTTGTGTCTTAAAATTGACTTCCATGTATTGGAAAACAATTTCCTTCATTTTCAAAACTATTCACTTAAACGCAGATTGACCTTCTGATGCTTCCGTTCTCCAGTAGCGGGTTGAATACGACAGCTGGGCATTTATTCGCCAATCAACCAAAGCTTGATTACTCAGAGTGTCTTTTTTGTAAATTTAACCTAAATACACAGGCTCACGCATGATAACCTTATCATGTCCTGACACATACTCTATGTCTAATTCCTTAACCTCCTCGTTCATTAGTCACCGAACGCAGTTGGTCCGACTTGTGAGTACGTACACGTCATCATTTTTATACCAAACGAACTCGACCTCCAAATTCCTTCACCTGGACTTCATTTGTCAACACAAATGCCACGCTGAACCCCAATAAATCTGGCCTTTTCCCAAAAAATAATCCACATGACCCATATGAACTCCTCTAAAATGAAATAGAAACTGTTTACAAGTTAAACTTGGATTTTAAAAAATCCTTCTTTTTTAAAAAAATAAATAAAAAAAATTACAAAATATTGGAAGTTTTCCAGCAAAAACAGTTTAGCGTATCACTCCCCTCGTCATTCCTCGATAATGCTCCACATGTTCCCAGCCAACACCGCCAACGTAAGCTATCTTCCCTTCTGCACCCCCCCCAAAAAAACTGAAAAATAATTGCAAAACAAAGAAATGAAGAATGTGAATAAAAAGAACCAAAGATGATGTTGAAAGGTGCGCGATCGTTTCCAAAGAAAAATCTAAAGTTGGCCCACTTGACCAAGTTGCGTCCCAAATCCTTTGGTATGCATTCATAACATTTATAAGAAAAGCGTCTACTCATGTACAGAGCCAATACAGTTCTTCCTTTCCTTTTTTAATATTTTCATTTTTTTCATTTTTAAAAAAAGTGAGCGTGTGGATGAAATGGTGCGAAATGAGCCTTCACCGTCTGGCCGTAAAAAGAGTCGCCAAGTTTATACACAAGTCCCAACCGGACTGCCCCCAGAGTGTGTTGTAGTGTGGCATAACGGAGTGTTTTATAGCGGCTGACTTGAACCATTCGTGTTCTCGAGTTCATTGTGGGCAGACGCAGTTTCCATTTCATCCATTTCATCAATTTCATCA